>WBNH01007914.1:3511-68303 GCA_013401255.1 Urocolius indicus | reverse complement strand
CTGGTCCTCCATGGACTGCAGGGGCACAACCTGCTTCACCATGGTCCTCACCACATATCGCAGGGAGCCTTCTCAGTGCCTGGGCACCCTCCTCCCCCTCCTCCTTCACTGACCTTGGTGTCTGCGGAGATGTTTTCACATTCTCTCTCCCTGTTGCTGCTGCAGTTCTGCAACTGCACAACAACTTCTTCTGCTCAAATATGTTATTCACAGAGGCGTTACCTCCATCACTAATTGGTCAGGCCTGGGTCAGGTGCAGGGTCCAGCTTAAAACTTTACTGGCCCTAATCCTGTCAGCTATGGAGGAAGCTTCTGGCAACTCTCTTTGTTTAAAGAAGCCACCTCTCTAGCTCCCCTGCTACTACAAAACCTGGCCCAGGCCAAAACCACTACAGTGGAGAAGAACTGTAGCACAAGGTCATGGCGAAGGAGATCTCTTGAGGATCTAGGGAGGGGCTATGACTGTTGTGAAGGGGAAGTCACAGGACACAGGGAGGGGAAGTGGAGTTCTTACCACATAGCACTGTAGGAATTTAGGATGTGAATCCATGGGAAGCCAGGCTTTCACCCATCCATTCCTCCTGAAACTATTTGTTTCCTTGGTACACTTAGTGACTTCACTGGGGTGCTGATAAAAACTGTATAGAATGAAATGCTATTAGACTATTAAATGGCACTTAGAATAGTGTTTGAGTGAATTGTTCATAAAGCATGAATCTTTTAAGGAAAACAAGGGGAAGCTGTATTGCCTTAGAGGTGAAAAGATGCTGTTCTAATCTTAGTTATGCTGGTATAAATCAGAAGTAACACCAAATTGACCTGATGTGGCAAAAGACAAAACATGCTTATGCTGTGCAATGGTGTCCACATTTTATTATTTTAGCTATGTCAGGAATTCTGGATATTCATTTGTAAAGAATAGCTTCCACTAGAACCATAAAAAAAAGTAACCAGAAGGTCATCAACAAGGGAGCTGAGAGTATAATATATCATGAATAATGTATTAAATTATTTCCATCTTTATCTATTAATGAATTATCTTCAATCATCTTATAATTTTCTTGAATGTATTTGTAATTCAAAAGTACTCCCCATGCAATTTCTCCAAAAAATTATTTCTCTAAATTTGTCTTAGTCTTTTTTTTTGTGGATAGAAAGTAGCTGAAATTCAAATTCAATTAGTTTGTTTTTAATAGGACATATAGAGTTAGAGTTTCTATTTCTATTCCCTCACAAACACATTTCTGACAATAGTATTTCCTATACCACATTAAACTTTCAACCATGAAATCTTTTCCTCTTTTTGTTTTAAATGTTCCATTTCCACCAGCAACCTAATATCATGTGTAGTGTGCTAGGGCAGTCATTGAAATTCCACACCTAAGGTCTTATTGCCCATTGTTGGCACAATTTTTTCTTCCGAAAAGAACAATTTCTGCTATGAGCGTTCACTCTTCTCTGGAAGAATTTCAGTGCTGGAAAGTCATAAAAAAGTTATTTTCTTTCAGAAAACATTGAATGGCATTGGTGTAGCAGCTGACCATACTTTTATTTTCCTGTACCAAGCTACAAAAAACTCCCAATGACCTTGATGTCGATCTTTGGTGGTACCTACATGGAAGGACAAAACCACAAATTCTCATTCCTGCTTCCAGCACACCAAATAATAATATTATCTGTCCAAACTCTGTGAACCTCTACAGACATAACTTTCCCTGTGTCTTCAACAATAACTTTTTGGCCCTTGGTTGGTGGTGTCAAGTTGGCATCTGTGGGTCTTCAATAATTTCTCAGGAATGAAAATATGTGTGCCTACCTGAGACACAGAGTAAAGAACATAGAATTATATAGAATGAAGAATTACATACTCTCACATTCACGACATCACAGAATCACAGAATCTCAAGGGTTGGAAGGGACCTGGAAAGATCATCTAGTTCAATCTCCCTGTCATAGCAGGGCCTCCTAGAATAGGTCACACAGGCAACTTGTCCAGGTGGGTTTTGAATATCTCCAGAGGAGACTCAACAACTCATCTGGGCAGCCTGTTCTAGTGCTCCATGACTGTGCTCCATGAACGCATTTAAAATAGGTTTCTAACAGGCAAAATGTGTTCATTTGCATCTCAAATTCACAGCACAAAATGATGTAACATCTAACTTTGAGAAAACAACTTCATGCCTTCTGAATAGCAGTGAGTCCATCCAAGCCTTCTTCCAAGTTCCAAGCTCTTTTCTCTTGGTCACTCGCCAGTCAATTTTGTTGGCATGGTCTTTTGTTTTTTTACCTCATACTTCAACAACCGCCAATGCCATTAGCTGCTTCACCTAGGGCTCTTCCCAGTAACCGATACTTTGGGAGGCAGATATTGAAGCCCGCAGACAGATTTTGGATCAAGCTCTGACCATGGTACTAGAGCAGCTGCAGAGCCTCTTCAGACCTCCCTTTTGCTAACTTGATCCCCATGGGGAAAAACCCTAGTGGGAGGACACAAACATCTGTAATCAATGCTGACATCTAAGCACAGTTAGTAAATTATTCTGGGTTTCTTGGCATCAATTCTGGGAGACAGCAGCTCATCGTGAAAACACAGTTGGTTTGGGGTTTTGTTGGGTTTTTTTTTCCTGGAAACATCAAGCATACTTTAATCCAAGTACTATTTTCTTGTGAATAGAATCAAAGAATTTAGGAAAGTACTCAGGGACACAGAGTTTCCAGATTTTATTTTAATTAGAGGCTATAAATACTCATAAAGAGAGGCTGGCACTCAGCTTTAGGGATCAAGCTGTGTAATCCTCATCTGCAGCTTTCTTGTGTTTGTATGATCATGTTACATCTTGATAAGACAGTGATTTATCTAAGGCGGAAACTTGCAAAATCTCCATCTCATCACAACAAAGCACATTCTGACAGGCTTTTTAATACCAGAAAAGTCACGCAGGCTCATCTCCAGACAGCCCCAATACCACCTGGAACCCCGCCTCAGCTCCCAAAGAACAACATTCTCTGGTGACGTCAAACAGGTGTGAAATCCTGCTTGGCCCCAGCTGTAGCATGCACAAAACAGCCGTCAGACAAAACCAAACATGCAATTCCTAATCTGGCTGCTGGAACTCAGTCAGTGATCACCCATGGCGAGCAAGGAGCAAATGCAACAGGATCAACAGGAATGAAAAAAAAAAACACAAAAAGAGGGAAAGGCGGGCTGGTCCTCTTGCACTACATGCACAAATCCCTCCAAACGCAAGCGAGGAGTGTGATGTGCAGCAGATGCGCTGTATCGCACAGCCACAGGCATGCCTGCATGAATTGAAAAGACTGAATCCAGCGAGCAGAGTTTCAGCACGTGAGCCTTTATGTGATACCAGAAAACATAAAGGGAGGGAGAGGAGCTAGTGATCATAAAACTTCCTGGCATCAGCTGACATAACAAGGGCAGAAAGGACACATCTAATTTTAATCTTTCCTCCACGTGAGTGGTTTATTTTTTTTCTCCCCTTAAACACAGTGAAGATGCTTTCTTTAACCAGAAACTGTTCAGCAGGGACACCACCTGACTTAGCAAAGGCGATTTATGCTCATCTGGCAGTTGCCAATCTCCATTTGCAGACGCAGATAGTCTGTGCTGCCTTAACAAACAGGGGGCAATGATGGGAAAAGAAAGGGAGACTCCAGTCCATACAAAGACTGCACCATCCAATAGCATATCTTTGTCCAGGTAGGTCAAACGCTGAATACCTCAGCCTCCTTCCCAGATCTTGCAAGTGCTCTTTTAGACCATTTTGGCCCTTTG
This sequence comes from Urocolius indicus, assembly GCA_013401255.1. Classification (NCBI taxonomy): domain Eukaryota; kingdom Metazoa; phylum Chordata; class Aves; order Coliiformes; family Coliidae; genus Urocolius; species Urocolius indicus. Next base: position 64,510 of record WBNH01007914.1, on the reverse strand, counting down.
CATCAAGCACCTGCCTGCAAAGCCACCACACAGACTCTCTTTCAGCTAGTCTTCTCCAAAGGCTTCTTACTTCCATTAGGAACGACGTCCAAAACTTGACAGCCTGCCCCTGTTGTGGATTGCTTTACAGATTACTTTTCCATACCCACGTACAAAATTACCACCATATGTGTGTTTTATATGTAAAATTTATATATATAAAATTGTTATTCTAACTCAAAACGTGTTCACTGGATTTGAAGTTAGAGGGAGAGAACTCCCATTGCATTTTACCTCCACAATGGTGCTGGAATGGTTGAATAAAGTGTGGCCCCACTGCCCATATGCCATTCAGCTTCTGTCTGTCTTTTTGTTTACACTGGGAATACAATAGGAACTATAGTCCTTCCAATGCATCATTTATAAGTGTATTCTACCTCTGAATGTACAGACAGAACTGGCTCTGTGAATGAGCTCTGTGAATATTGCCAAGACACTGTGCTTTGTTCAGCATTATTCTTCACAATAGATACCACACTTTGGAAGTAATTTTAAAAAGGGAATCAAAATAGTGGTACTTTTAGCCTTTGTTTCTTTTATACCACACTGCATTCTCTGTCTCTCACTCAGCTGCTTCTATTATACTGACAAATTAAATAAACCACTCCATTGCTAAAGAGGCTTGGGCGGGCTGGGCTTCGGTACACTGCTGCACTAGGAAGTTGAAATAAACATTTATGCCGGTTTTATTCTTAACAAATTTAAGCTAACTTGGGTCAAGCATCTTTTTCTTTTTTTTTTTTTTTTTTTTTTTTTTTAAGAATGAATGAAAGAAAGAGGGAAAAGGGGGAAAAAAAAAAAGAAAAGAGTACTTCAAATTTTTGAGCCGGTCTGCAACACCAAGGGATCTGGCATCTGAAGCAATGGAGTAATGAGAAGCCATGTGTCCAGGTAATGAGCCTGCTTTTTTAGTGCTCCAGTATTTAGAAGCGCTGCAAGTTCATTCCTGCTGTGGGGCCTCTGGGAGAGTGACTTGGTGAGTTACGGGCAGAATGGCGTGGTGCAGATGGGGTCTGTTGCAGAGGCTCGCAGCAAGCATCTTGCAAACTTCCACAGCAAACTTTCAGCTCGATCCGGGAGTTTACCTCTCCTGCTGCAAGCATAGCTCTGTTCTGCAAGGCGTCTTGCTCGCATGCTGTTCACTGTACAGAAATAAGGGCAGATGGGGGAGTGCTGAGAAAAGTGTGCTGGATGGTGAGGGTAGGTCTGGCTGCTTATAGGGATAGATGGATAGATAGATAGATAGATAGATAGATAGATAGATAGATAGAAAAAAAAACTATGTTGATTTGTATTTTGGCTATAGACTCATATTCTCATTGCATCTGTCACAAAAAGAAAACTAAGAAACTGCAGAGAGAGTGGCGATGTGACCTTTACCTGCATCAAGGTGCTTTCTGACCTTTGTCTCTTTTTCTCAGCAGGCAGTAAACAGAGAGGAGAAGTGAGAAACAATTTGTTGTTGTCTGCTTGTGTGTAGATTTGGTGTGAAAGGCCGTCCTCTGCATTTGGAAGCACTGGTGCGGTGGTGGGGATGTATGCTGTTTATAAAAGCTTATTTGTATAGCCTAGTATTCTTGAAAATACTGTCAAATGAACGGCATTATTTTCCCAAACGAGATGAGAGAAATTAATGCAACGTTGCCTAGATTAGGTCTGAAGGCTCCTCCTGTACTCGGGGGCTAGCAGTGTGTGCGAATAATGCAGGACAAGTCTCAGACTCTGCCGTGTCTTTTCCCTCCTTTCCTAACAAAGCAGATGGACTACGGACAGGAGCCTGAACTAGGGAGGGGATTTCTTTTTTTTTTTTTTAACAGGTTTGTGTTTGTTTTAGGGAACCTTAGAAGCAGTTAGTATCCACCTGAAATTGCCTCTAAATGCCAGCTATGGGCTTTGGAGATCTAAGCCTCCCTCCTCTGGGGGGCAGGGAGGCTGTGGTGCAAACTAGTGCCCCACAGCCAAGCAGGGAGCAGTGGGGCTGGTGGGCAAGGATCAGTCGGGGCTCATCTTTTACTCCTAAAGGAAGACATTAAAAAAAAAGAGGGAGGAAAAAAGAACACAAAAGAACAACAACAACAACAAAAAAAAAACACCCCAAATCCTCAGGTGAAATTTCTTTCTATTGTCTAGCAAAATTCCCTTTAATTTGTCCCCAGAGACATCCATCCGCCTTGCGATTCCCTGCTTGCTCGCCTCTGTCAACGCCAACGTCCTGGGGGGGGGGGGGTCTCTCCCTGGAGAAGAGAGTAGGGAAGCTGAAGGTCAGGGTTACCCGCTGTGGCATGACTTTTAAGCTAAAGGGGTTTTTATTTCGCTTGTTGCCGTGTCAGGTCTAATTTGGTCTGCATTATTCTAAAAGGGTGGGCCTGCTCATGACAGGAGGGGGTTAAATGGGATTACAAGCTTCAGAGGTTGTCAGCAGCCACTGCTGCCTGGGGATGTTAAATTGCGATTTAATGGTCAGCTTTATCTGTATAGTATCAGTGGAAATCTGCTGTTTTCAGCAACCTAATAGGCGCTGTGTTTTCAGGAGGGGCCTTTTTGGGGAGAAAGGGGTGCCGGCGGGAGGAGTTGTCCCGGGGCGGCGGGGAGCAGGACCTTGACCCCTTAAGCGGGGCTCCGGTGAGCGAGCGGCGGGGGCCGCGCCTGCTATCGCTCCGCGCTCAACTTTCTTAAGTTCTCGGGCCGGGGAAGAGCAAAAAGGGTAGCCAGGCTCAGCTGCCCGGACGAGGGCGGCGGGGAGCTCGGCAAAGCGGCTGGGAAGACGATCCAAGCAGGGGAGGGGCTGCGGCGNGGGGATGTGCGTGTATGGGTTGCGAGTGTGCCGGGGGCTGCAACGAGGTGGGGAAACGGAGAGGGTGTAAAACACGCTGAGGGCAGGCGGAGTGGCCTCGGCGGCAGACACCGGCATTGTGTACTCGCGAGTGAGGGGGTCAGTCCGGAAAGTTCAGGATTAGTACATTTAATATCCTGTGAAAATTCTCATGGTAATGAAGCCCGGCCGGTCGCTGCCAGCGATTTATGAGCAAGAGATTGTGCTGCGGTGGCACGGGCCGGCCGGGGAGGGAGGGAGAGCGGCGGGGCCCTGCCGGCCGACGCGCTGGTGTCCGGGTCGGTCTAGGCGGTTCTTGCCTATTCCGAAACTCTCCCAGCTCCTCCTGCTGTAGCTTGGACGTAGGGACAGAGGTGGTCTGTGGTCTTTTCCTCTCTTTCCGTTGCACTTGCAGGAGTTTCCCTGCGCTCGGGATTTCTGGCATTTAAAAATAACAAAAGAGGGAAGAGAGGTAAAATCACGATTAACCGTGCATATGGCACATTATAGATTATAGATTATAGATTATAGATTATAGATTTTCGAAGGGCGTTTCTGTAATTTACAGGGCTGGTAAGTTTAAGACTGCAGACGGGAGAACATGGGAAGAAAAGGAACCACAGAACAAACCAGTCAGATGGATAATAAATAGTAAGCTGTGGCCCCAACGGAGTGGTTTTTGAGCTGATGGATGATATTAAAATACAGTTCCTAAGCAAGTAACAAAAAGGTTGAGGGGAGGAGGGGTGGAGAGGGTAGAGGGAAAAAAAAAGGAGGGGGGAGAGAAAGTTCCTGTGCACTTTGTTCAAGGTTCTGCACCTCTCTAAGCAGCTGTCACATCCGTACATTATGGTACATTGAATCTGAATGAGGCTCTCCACATCAAAACCTTGCATCCATTATGATATCATCTCCTGCTCTAAGCTGTAATGCTTATTAATTCTGCACCCATACTCTCCAAGCTTCAGCAAATGTATTCCATCAGCCTAGCATTTAATTTAATTAGTACAGCTGGGCTCTCATTCTCCTTTCTGTGTCAGAGGTATTGTCAGCACGTTCTGCTATAACACAATTACTGATTGCTTTTAGATAGGCAGAAATATGATTAGGGTATTGGGTGACTGTATCATAAGCCTTATTAGATTCATTTGAAATCTGGAGATAAATAGGAAACTTTTATTTGCAGTGTAATGAGATTATGCTTATTAGGCCAAGGCCTCACAACCTTTTGCAAAGAACATAGTGTATCACTAGGATTATACTCTGGAACCACACTTTTTGCTTATAGCATCCAAGCAATTTCTCAGCAGTTTTGAGGTTTAACTGTTGTAACCCTGTACACATTTTAGAATTGTTTTCTGGGTCGGTGACTTTCTCCTGTGATACATTGCACACACTTTCCACCATGTGATTTCTTCTGCTTAGACCCAGACATCTAGGGAAGGTGTTTTGTTCAAGGAAAGATATTTGAGTGAACCTCAGCCATGTGTGGATGAGTAAACATGTTGATACATTGGATGAAAGAATTTTTGCCAATATCAGTCATTTTATTTAAACTCTTTTTTTTTCCCCATCAGTAGAAAGCTGCAAAAATATTTCAGAATCAGCAGTTTTCAGAAGGTAAAAAACATTGCTGGTTAGATACTTAGAATCATTATGATTGGAAAAGACCTTTAAGATCATCAAATCCAACCACTCACCACACACTGCCAAGCCCATTACTAAACTAAGCCATATCACTCAGCACTTAATCTATGTGTCTTTTGAATATCTCCAGGGATGGTGATTCCACCATCTCCCTGGGCAGCCTGTTCCAATGCTTAATAACCACCTCAGTAAAAAAGTACTTCTTAATCTCCAATCTAAACTTCCCTTGGTGAGACTGAATCATAAGAAATAAGGAGTTAATTTTCTTGTGTAAAGATTGTTGGTAAGGCTACATGCTCCATGTCACTTCCAGAGAGAGTACATTTAAATCTTAGTGTATACATCGGGATCTTCTGTATTTTACTATCCTGACGAAACAAGTGGCATAGTGTTCAGGAAGCAAGAGTTACGTTTTTAAAAGTTCACTTATTATAGGGATTCCCTATTCTGATCTGATCATTTTCCTATAACAATCAAAGATACAAACAACCTATTACTGGCTTGACAGGTGTCCCTCGATTTTAACATTGGTATCAAATTTAGGTTTCATTTCATTTCTACACGAGTTTTGCTACAAACTCCTGTGGAAGCAAGGTAAGACTCTTATTGGATTCTTTACCTTTGTGAGTGGTATTAACCATATTGCATCACTTGCTCTACAGTTAAGACAGAAGAATTGGTCAGGATATCAGTATCACAGGCTAAGTCCATCTTTACTGTCATGGTGTTTTGTTTTGCATTTGCCTAGTATTGGAAACATGTCTGTGAGGGCTGGATTGCTTGTTACTAGAAAGCTCCATGTTGCATAGTTACCTCAAACATTTGTGATATTTTAAAACTGGCATGGGAATAAGCTTTGAAGAGGGTGGGCGAAAGTTCTTAAAGATTATATGTCCGTAGTTGTCATCTAGTTACTAAAGGAGCATCCAGAGAGTGTGTTGCCACAGCCCAGTGGACTCCCTTGCCAAAATGGACTGAGCTTTGGGATTCCCAGCCCTGCCTCCACTAGTACTTCTGCAGGCATGTCATTGTGTGGTTCTGTGGCATTCTTTATCTGGGGAATTTCATGCTGTAGCTGTGCTTTTTACTTTCCTGGAGAGGAATATGCATCAGTGTACAATGGCTGCTGACTTGCCTCAGGAGCTACAGTAGGTATTGCCTAAACAACAACAGCAAAAAGTCATTCTAGAGGAATACTTCTCTAATCAGGAGACCTCAGTACTCTGCAAAAAGAGAAGGATCACCCTTTCCACTTTAGATACAAGCAAACTCAGGCACAAAACAGTTAATCGTGTCTAGTTACATATCTAGGAGCAGCAGCCTCACTAACACCGAGTCTACTAAAAAGTCAGATATTGAAAATTGGTTGTTCGCAGTATACCCAAGAAACTGTTTTGTTATTGTATAGCTTTATAAAGAGAGACACTACCTTAAATCAGGTGTATTTTGGAAAGGAGGTGATTTCTCAGATAGTTTTACAGCACAGAGTATCTAGCTTCTTTCTGCTGACAGAAAGATGAACAGCCAACCTGTTTTGTACTGGCTCCAAAAGCAGCAGAGATGACAAATGCCACAATTTTCCAGTATGTTGCTTCATCAAGAAAATATTTTAAAGTGCAGTGTAATTGCTGTATGTGAGAATGAACTGGTGGCCCTGTTCATTTGTCCCCCATCACCATCATCCTGATTTGCAGTGAGCAACAGGGTTATTCACATGCTTGGATTACACACATGCTTCAGTGCTCTGCTGGATCAAGGCCTAATTGACACCCTAATTGACAGGCTCAGTTGAGAGACTGAAGACTAAATTGGGCTTGGAAGCTGAAACGTGATGTATGTTTTTACCCTCTGCGGTGGTTTGTCCAGGCTGTGTTTGAGATGTGTTACCCAATAATGTGTTCCACCTTCTGCTGTAGCTTTTGTTGCATTTCTTTTGTGGCCAGATAGAGGACCTCAGTTGCTGGGGAAAAAAAAAAAACCTAAATAAATATGTTAGTCCAAACTAACAACATGTTAAATGCTAAATTGAAACAAACGATTTTATCTTTGGTCTTTCTAAAAGAACAAGTTTGTTAAAAGAAATACTAACAGCCATTTATTCAAAACCAGTTGATTAAATGAAAGTGTAACTAATTGTTAGATGTTTGTTTCATGTAGACTCAAAGGTAGAATCACAACAGAAGTAATTAGGGTAATTATTAAGGTCTGTATTTAATTCAAACCCTCAGAGAATATTGCATATTCATTCAAATGAGCTATATTTCCTACTAAAAAGATAGCAGTTTCTCAAAGCTTTCATTTACAGGTATGTTTTTGGTAGTGTCATTTTATATGGTATCATGTCATCTTGCTCTCTTTCTACTGTGACAGTGTTTGTTATTCATAATGATGGCAATCAAAGGGGAAATGTTACTGGTAATTTCTGTGTGCACTTCTAACCCCCAAATATTTGTAACAGTCATTTGCCTAAGACAGTTGAGGATTTGAAGATAGGGGCGTAGAATGAACTTGCCTTGATCCCTTGGCAGAATGTACTGAGTACATTAAGATACTGAAGCTGGGCATTTTTGTATATGCCTAAATAAAGTGCAGTGAGTCATTATTTATAAAATAATAACTGAAAAATTGAAGCAGTACTTGTGCCCGTTTACTGACAATGAAGAAAAATCTAGCTCCATTTCACATATTTTCTCTCTTTTTTAAGACTAGTCTTTATAAAATGCAGAGAACATCTACTGAAAAAAAAATTTGTTTGGGAGCATTTACTATGTGAGAGGTTCTCAAAGGGCTGTTTCAAACTGTAGACCAAAGATGAATTAGTATCAGAGCTGTTTGGGGGGAAAGGAAAACAAAAAAAGAAAAAGCTTCATGGACCCAGTTCTTACATGTTACTAATCATGCAGGACACAGAGTGGCAGGATGTCTTCCAATATTTGTTGCTGGCAGATGACATACACCATCTTTACAGGGCAGTTGGACTGGTGTGTGCTCCTCCTGGATGGATTTAAGGCTTGGATTTAAATCTGGATTCTTGTCTTGGTAAAGCCAGGTGTTTCTCTTGAATTCCTAAAATGCAAAATCAGGCAGAAAGCAATGTTGCTTGCTAAATTAGTAAGTACCCTTTTTTCCGCTTGTTTTTTGGATGCTGCCATAACACTCAAACCAAATGCACTGTGTATATTTGATGGAAAAACACAAAGAGCATCAAAGTTCTCAACCAGATTTCTTAGACTGTACCACTCAGATGATAAACTACTGGAATATGGTTAGTGCCATTGCTTAAAAAGTGTAACACTGGAATTAAAAATAACAACGACAACAGATTTGTATTGTCCTTTTCTGTCACTGTGAAAGTACAGTAGCAGTGTTTGTAATACCTAATTTACTTATACAATGCTGGAAGCAGGAGGCCTTAGCATGGAGCCAGCTATAACGGTCTGGTGATGGTCTGCCTTTCTAAGGTTTGAACAGTTAGTGCACTGTAGAGCTGACCAAACAACTAGATGGAGAGAAAAAAAAAAGAGTTGATAAAATCATAAAACCAGAGTGAACAGAGGTTATAGGTAGTAGCATGACAATTAGCGTCATTACAGCTTTGCAGTTAAAGTCATAACTGCATATTCATTGTAGTTCACATTTTACCCCCTTGGACATGAATTTATGTCACACCACATGTGATATCGCTTCTTATTTGAGACCATTTAAGTTCACATTGTTAAATGCAGGCTCACTACCAGACCACTGGGGACTACTGAGATAGCACAGGTGTCTGCTAGAAGACAGAAAACAAGAGGTTGCTCACTGATGAAACCTTTTGGCCAAATGATTGCATAAGCATTGTGTTCATCCATTAGGGCTCAGCATTTAGTTGTTTGTCCACATTTCCAGAAGCATAGCTTATTAGAAAAAAAAAAAAAAAGCTTCCTTCCCATACCCTCTCTGACTAAGTTAGGTAAGCCTTGCTCTCTCTGCTATATTCTTCCATCCTCTTAGCAGTATCCTTCCTCTTTCAAGCCACAAGAAAGACAGGTAGAACTACCTCTGCTGCTGTCGATAGAAGTTTTCTATCCAGATTCTGTTTCTCCCACCTCCCCTTCCAAAAAGCATGCACCATTTCCACATTTAAAATTACCACTCGCTTTATGAAAATGCACTGTGCAGCAGGCACGGGCAATGCAGCAGAACTGAATCTCCTGCATCACTGTCTTGCAGTAGAGTCAGAATCTTTACCATACAGCTTTAGAGTGTGTGTTTCCTAACTGTTTTCAGAGGAAGGTCCTCACCTGCCTTGTAATAAAGCTGGATTTGGCCTTCTATGCTGAAACACGGCACTGAGTTGATATACCATGGAACAGAGGTTTTACAGAGTTACCTATTAAGTCCATTTCTAATGGTAGAGGAATTAACTGATCGCATCCGTAACATAAAATGCCTTTGCCTTCATGCACTTTTGACATGCATACACTTTAGAGTGGGCAGAGAAACTTGCTTTAAAAAGAATGATATTTTGTAAAATTACTTTAACATTTACTCAGTTTCCATTATGCAACAGCTTACACTCAAGTTAACAAAATACGTGAAGAATTTTTTAATCTTTACCCTTACAGGCAGACTTTTTTTTTCTGGTGCAATACATCCTGTACAGAAGCAGCCTGAAAAACTGTGTTGTTAGAGGTCATCAGCTGCATTATACACATTTTCTCTGCTCCTTCTCTTCACCTCAGTATTAAAATGTATTCAGTTCTTTTTCTGTGGTCTGCCACAGTTTTTTGTACTTACAGAACTGTACGGGGACGGATGATAAAGAACACCTCTTTTCCCTGCTGCCTTCCTCTGTGCTTTATGGAAAACAAACAAGGTTAAGACCATCTTTCTCACTTTCCAGCAGTTGAGTCCTGGATTCCGTTGCTGAGACAGAATATAGCAGGGTACGTGAAGAGTGTTTATTTCTTAGCATGAAGAGCTGCAATAACATAACAGTTCGGTTAAGAAACGCCACTAAAAGTCAGGAGAGTTAGATTTTATTCCGATCTTTAACTTTTATTTTGCATTTAACCTGGATGGGAGTTCTGAAATGTGACTGTTGCTTTATTTCTTAGGCTTACCGACAATTAAATGAATCTGCTGGAACAGATGTTCTGTTGCCAAGCTGAGTGTAGCTACTGCTTCTGTTAGACAGTGTTCATAAACTGGTTCCCCAAACAAATACACTTTATTAAAGAAAAGATAGGGAGGTTTAGTGTAAATATGTCTATGCATAGAAACAAAACTATTCCAGAAAAAAATCTTCATGTCTACCATGTAAAGTGCATGGTAGCATTCATCTTCTGCCATGGGTAATCTCTATCCAGTAATCCAGTGCGAGCACCTGTGAACCTTGGAGACTGTCAAATGTCTCAGATTCTCGCCACTAAAACAGTCTCTGTTTCATCAACCGGTTTTGAGACCAAATGGATTGTTTTAAACATAATGTCCAGCAAGTATTTTATTTTAGGACTTTCTACATTAGCATTGGAAAAATTTCCCCAAATTTACAATTTTCAACAGTTTGCAGTTTAAATTCCATTTTTATTATAAAACCTTTAAAACTTGTAATGACAAATATGATTATTTTGGCACACATACTGGTTGTAGAATTTTTGTGATGGAACACGCTGGCATTTTTCAAAAGAGCAAAGTAATACTTAGAAAATGTTCTGTGGCATATTGTTAACATTTTTTATTATCATCATTATTTCAGGTAGATCACATTGTTTACCTATATATTGTGGCAAATTTTTTAAAAACTTGATAGATGAAAATCAAAGCTATAAGCTTGGAAGCTACAGAAAGTCGAATAGCAAGAAGAATGATTAACATGGAGTGAAGAGATGTATGTATGTGTAGAGCAGGATAGAACAAACACAGTAGAAATGTAGAGGTTTGTTGGACTAATGTCAGTGAGAAGAAGAAGATTACACAGGTGGGAGTGGACATGGGGAAAGCATAAAGGGACCAAAAAAATGATTGGTCTGTAAAGGTATGCTTGTGAACTGAAGGGACAGAAAAAGAGCAAAGATCAGAAAACACTCTGGTGCATGGCAAGTGAGGAAAAAAATGGGAATCCAAGTTTCATAGCTTGATTCTCAAACATGTTACATTCTATTATATCATCATAACTCAATCATCTTCATGTAAGTCCAAAACACCAGAAAACTTAATCACTGGAGAATCTGCTGCTTGTCTAAGAAGTGAAGTGACATAGCATCACTTGGGGTCTTTTGACACCTTTGTAATGAAAGGCACTGAAAAGTAGTTCTCACTGACATTTTCTTCACTACATACCTCAGGTCATTGTGAAGAAGAAACTCAAAAAGTCTGAGTTCTCCTGTGACTTTCCATTGAGAACAGTCCCAAATCCTTCTTAGACGAAGATGGGGCAAGGAAAAGCCTTACAGTGAACTAGGCCAGGTCTTTATTATCAGATTCTGAAGTGTTCTCAGGTTCTTGGGTTTAATCTGTATGCTGGCCATGTCCTGACTGTATCCTGGAGGTCAACCAGGCACGCACTAAATTTTATCTTTACCCTCTGCATCCAAGTTTCTATTAAACTAGGTGACCATGGCCTTCTCTAGTTGGTAGAGACCTGTGACTCTGGGGCTTATGTCAGTAGGTATGTAAATTACAGCTGTAAGCAAAGAAAAAAGTCAGGTCCTTGGAACCTTAGGAGTTTCTTTTTTGAAGAAGGAGTGCTAAGTATCAGTGATTTCTTACAGTTGTATGATGTCTCTTAGAACATACTGCTGTGTGGTAGGCATCTGGAAGATCTCGGACTGTAACATGAAGGGTGAAGAGGAAGTGAAAGGGCTGGCAGGGGATGAAGTGAGAGGAGGTGCTTATGCTAGCAGATGTAAGCATATAACATAAACAATAAAGTGGAAACTGAGCATCATCCATACCGTGTATGCAGTGATCCATTCCCCTCAGCAGTCAGTGAGCTGGGAGATTAGTCTGGACTGCCAGGTAGTGTTGTCGGCAACGGCAACACTGCTGGATTCACTGCTATTCAACAATAAATTCAACTTCTTACTTATATGGATCTAAATATGAACTAGTGATATAGCAGCAAGAGTTGGTGCATTTTTCAAGTTTATGTGGACAAGACTCTGATTTAATTAATTTATCTCAGTATCTTCTGACAGAAATTACAACAAGATACCTGTTTTTCCCTGTTTCAAATGCAATTTAAATGTAAGACCATAGTAGGATCTAGTGGTAAACAAAATGCAGTATTGACTTGTTTTTAGAGTATTTCAGATAGAATTTATTTGGTGGGAAAAAAATATATTTTCTTTTAATTCAAACAGGATATATGTCATACTGGCAGCTTTAGGTCATGAGCATTATACGGTATATGTCAAGATCTTCTTCATCCTCCTTTTCATAGAACCAAAGAATCATTTCATCTGGGAGAGACCTTTAATATCATTAAGTCCAGCCTTTGTCCCAGCCCTATCAACCACTAGACCATTTCCCTAAGAGCAACATCTGTGAAACACTTCCAGGGACGATGACTCCACCACCTCCCTGGGCAGCCCATTCCAATGCCTGACAACCTTTTCAGTAAAGAAATTCCTCCTCATATCCATCCTGAACCTCCCCTGGTGCAATTTGAAGCTGTTTCCTCTTGTTCTATTGCTTGTTACTGCGGAGAACAGACCGACCCCCTGCCTCACTACAACTTCCTTTCAGGTAGTTGTAGAGAGCAATAAGGTCTCTCTCCCCTGTTCTCCAGGCTAAACAGCCCCAGATCCCTCAGCCATTCCTTGGACGTGCTCCAAACCGTTTACTAGCTTGATAGCCCACCTCTGGATCCTCTCCAGCGCCTCAATGTCCTTCTTGTAAAGAGGGGCCCAAACTGGACACAGTATTCGAGGTGTGGCCTCACCAAAACCGAATACAGGGGAATGATCACCTCCCTCCTCCTGCTGACAACACCGTTCCTGATACAGACCAGGATGCCATTGGCCTTCTTGGCCACCTGGGCACACTGCTGGCTCACGTTCAGCTGGCTGTCAACCAACACTCCCAGGTCCCTCTCTGCCTGGCAGCTTTCCAGCCAGTCCTCCTCAAGCCTGTAGCGCTGCTGGGGGTTATTGCGGCCCAAGAGCAGGAACCAGCATTTGACTTTATTGAAATTCATGGAATCGGCCTTGGACCAGCTGTCCAGCCTATCTAGATCTCTCTGTAAAGCTTCCCTACCCTCAAGATCAACACTTCCACCCAACTTGGTGTCATCTGCATACTTATTAAGAGTGTACTCTATGCCCTCATCCAGATCATTAATAAAGAAGTTGCCCCAGCACTGAGCCCTGGAGGACACCACTCGTGACTGATTGCCAACTGAATTAAACTCCATTGACCACAACTCGTTGGACCCATTCATCTAACCACCCAGGAAAGTGTATGCTCATCCAAGCCAAGAATAGTCAGTTTCCCTAAGAGAACACTGTGGGAAACAGCATCAAATGCCTTACTAAAGTCAAGGTAAACAACATCCACAGCCCTTCCTTCATCCAGTAGGTATATCACCTTGTCATAGAAGGAGGCCAGGTTTGTTAAACAGGACCTGCCCTTCATAAACCCATACTGACTGGGCCTGAACCACCTGGTTGTCCTGCATGTGCTGCATAATACAACTTAAGATGATCTGCTCCATCAGCTTCCTGGGCACTGAAGTCAAACTGACAGACCTGTAATTTGCCACATCATCTTTCTGTCCCTTCTTATGTATGGGTGCTATATTGGCTGACATCCAATCAGATGAGACCTCCCCGGTTTGCCAGGACTGCTGATAAATGATGGACAGTGGCTTGGTAAGCACTTCTGCCAGTTCACTCAGCACTCTACGATGTACCCCATCCAGCCCCATAGATTTGAGTACATCAATGGTCAACAGGTCCAGGGCAACAGGTCACTGACCATCTCCTCCTGAATTGCAGGGGGCACATTTTAGCCCTTGCCCCTGTCTCTTGGCTTGGCAAGCTTTTCTCTCTGTGTTGAGCATGTAGTTCTTGAACAGAGACAGTAATAGTATTGTGTATGTTGGCTGGACGTTGAGGATAAAGGGATGACAGGTTTGGCAGTGTGAGGTGAGTGATTGGACTGGGTGATCTTAAAAGTCTTTTCCAAGTGACATTATTCTATGACTCTATATCCACAAAGCATCATCAGCACGAGGGCAGTGTTCCAAGTGACTGTACACTGAAAGCAATCTTAAACTAGAAATTATTTTTGCAACAAAACTTCAAATGCTGGTAAAGTCTAAATGAGGGTATGGAACTCCTATTTCCCTTACAAAAGTGAGACTAAAATGTGAATAAAATTAATATGTTGGGGAAAAAAAAGGTGTTATTGAATCACTAAGATTATTTTTCCATTTAAAGAACCTTTTTGCTAGTGAACAATTACCAAAATTATACATACTCTTTGGCATCTTATTCAATAACAATGTTGGAGTCACCTAATGTTAATCAGATCTGTCCGTTGCTGCCTTTTTAAAAGACTGCATGTATTCACCTTCTGTGGGACACTGGATCAGAAATAATGCTGTGCAATTAACAAGGAATAAAATGCCCACATAACAATTCTTAAATTCTTAACAGTATTTTCCAAGGTAAGCAGAGACTCCTGCGACTGTGTTGCTGTGACCTTCTGAGTAATACCAGCCACAAAGCCTCCCCAGCAATTGCCGTTTTCATTTTAGTGACATATTGTTGAACCTGCTACACACACGGAAATATTATGCACACATATAGATATATGTCCTTTGAAGTTACTCAATTTTGAATTTAAAACTCCAAGCCGTTTCTTAAAGTGAAGTAGCACATATAGGATGATCACTAGGTCAAATAGTGGATCTCTAAGTCAATTATTGATGATAATAATGAAAGTAAATATTATGGTTTATTAGGTATATAGGCCTAGCAGAAACAACACCACTCAACTTCTACTCATGTTTGCCATTTTCAGTCCCTCAAAAGAGAAGAATTAAAACTGATGAGAAATGCATTCATTGGGGTATATGTCACACAGCTGCAATAGGGATAATTGGAAGCTTAAGCCCTAATCCTGCAAACACTTAAGCGGTGCTTAACTTCAGTGCATGCAGGTTGACTCAAATGCAATTACTCATTTTTTCAAAAGTGCACTTGCTAAAGCATGTGATAGAGAGGGGCAGAAATGGGGCTTTATTTAGCAGTGAAACTCTTCACAAGAAAACAGACCTGTAGAATTGCAGTTGACTCCTATATTTTCACATAGCACGTGAGCGTGCATATTTAGTATTCAACTTCTCCAGTATTCTTCAAGGGTGTTGAAATTACTGATAGAGTAATGTATTTGTGTCCAAAAGGGAACAATATAAATAGAAAAAATAGAAATCATGTAGCAAATAGCAGTATGTGTAAGCTAATCTGTGTGCATGTACCTGTAGTATGCTGATTTGTCAGTGGAGAATGTGTTGGATGGATGTAGCTATCAGTATTTGTACCCGTCATGGACTCACTCACCCTCAGCAAGCTCTGAGATTTTTAATGTTATGATATTATTTAATTTTATTCTTTTAATCTGAAAGAGCGGCCTGAGATCAGTAAGGGGCTGGTTTTATCTTAATCATCACTCCTTTCTTCATAAACATGCAGATGTTCAGCCTTCTAGTAACTCCAGAGATGATTTTTTTCATGCATGAGGACAATGGAATGGTTTCACCTTAAACACTATTAAAAATGATAGTCTGGTTATATTAATATTGGAAGGACATATTATTGCTTCTGCCATTTAGAAGTTGGGAAAACATCACAGTAGAACTTGTAGGAATGTTGATTTTTTCTCCTTTACACTCTCTAGTGACAGAGTGTAACATTGACAGGAATGCTGCTGGTCTTATTTAGAAAGATATATTTGGTGATAATTTTCTTAGCTCAGCTCTGATCGACAGAATTCACAGTTTCAGATATTCTCCTTTTTCCTAGTGGGAGGCTATTAACCCACATTTCTTCTTCCAGGAAAACACTGATGGATTTTTTTTTTAAGCGTTTATCCTCCACGTATATAAAAGATTTTCAGTGGGTTTTGTATGTAATATATGTATGTAAACCATTTTAGTGGTTGGAAATATTTCTGCTTCAGTGAACTGTAGTCTGCCTCTGATAGAAGGCACAAATTTCCTATCCTTTTGAAATATGAGGGAAATTACCTTGGATTTGTTTTCTTTATTTCTGTGCCTGGCATGACAGAGGAAATGAGTATGTCAGGGTTAAGAATTTGGTAAAGAGGAAGCTTGTTGATTGAGAGATGAGCAGGCAGGAAAAGCACATTCACCAAGCCTTTACTTTGAGACCTGGAAATATTTCTCTGGTTCTGCATCTAAATACACCTTCTGGCTCTATCTCTCTCCTTGGGATAGGTGAGAAGGTGTCCTACTTGATGTGAGATCACATACTTCTTGTGTTGTTCCCAGGTGGCAAAGTGTGACATTGACACTGATGTTACTGTTAGGGGTTTTTTGAACAGGTATTTAGAGAGATTTGTCTTAGTTCATATCAGTAGCTCATCCTCATCATGTCCTGATTTTCACTGGTAAGGACGGGCATGTAGCTGTCTGGAAATTGCTGCATGGTCTGGCCAAGCCTCTATCTGGATGACTTCAGGGCAGCAGAACTGTATGATACAGTTTGGAGGACACTTCCCAACAGCTCAACAAAGCCTGGGAGTGCACAAGTGTTACACTGCTCCTTTTGTGTGTGTGTGTGGAGTTTCCACAGGTTGAGATAGTTTCACACACCTTGAAAAGAAAAAGCTTAGAGCATATCTGTAGGATATACTGGACAAAGACATCCTATTCTTTATATACTGGTATCTACTTGGAATTCAGTCTACAGAGGTACATACTAGCTAGGGTAAAAATACTAGCCTTTATAAAGTAAGCAGTGTAAAAAAGCGGTCGTCATTCTTGCTCTTTTGAAATGAAAATAATCAGAACTCTTGTGCTTTGCACTGGCTTCAGCAGTTCTATTGTGCATCTCTGAAAAAATCTTCTTCAGACTTAGACAGGTTTCTGACATAAGGCTTCCTTGCTCCCAAATTATTCAAGAGGACAGTTAAGAGCTATGTGAACCATTTACAGACCTGGGAACTTCTCAGTATGTCTAAGGAGATTTGTGGTCTGAAATAGAGGCAGTGCTTGACTTTGCAGTGTCATCTACTAGATGGTGTTTGAGGACAGGCAGACAAAGGGGCAGCATCAGGAGTTCTCATCATTGGTGAGAAGTCTACAGGGTAGAGTTGGCAGGCATAGGTTCCCTGTTTTGCTCATGGACAGGAACAGGCACACTTGTAGCACCTGAACTACCCAGCTGAGTTTAAACATCCAGTCAGGTTTTGAATATCCTGAAGGATAGAGACTCCACAGCCTCTCTGGGCTATCCTCTAAGGATGAGCTGAATTGTGCCCTTACAAATAATTGTTCCTCTCTCGTGAATATAAAGGAAACTGAGATGATAATTCATACAGAGGCATCTGATTTAGATGTCATAAAGCCTGCCTCTATTGATCACTTAAACTAAGATTTAGGCAGTATAGAGATAGCCTGACTTTGGTTTTCTTTCATCATGTTCCTTTTCCTTGCCTTTTCCTATCATTTATTCAGAGGTAATTTTATAATATACTGTATTGTTTTCCAGCCATACAATGCAGTATCAACAATCAAAATAACCAGGCCAGATTAACCATGAGCTTTTACCCAAAGCACAGAATAGATTTATTTTTTAATTGAAAATGAGTAACTACTTTTTCTCCTTTGCTACTCCAATGGTCTAGTAACCGGTTAATAATTTCTGTCTGACTGCTGTTCCTTTTAAGAGAGGCATTTTCCAGGCAACAAAAATCTGCAGTTATTGTGTAGCATACAAACTATAAGTTCAAGATCATGCGTGTGATGCCAGCCCAACTGCACGGGGCAAAGGACTGGTGCAGTGGGACTTTTTCTCAGATGGTAGGAGCTCTCAGTGGAAGAGTCATGATAAAAGAGAAGTCCCTAGAAGTCAGAGAAATGGTAGCCCCAGTATGATGTCCTCTTCTGCTTGGAATGGCTGAGTTTGTCCCCTTCTAGTGCATAAAGAAGATAAAACTTTCACTAGTACAAGAACTAAAAGGTATTTTTCTTCCTTGTGGTGTAGGCCTGTGTTTTGCCAAGTTGGAGTCACCAATTTACTTTGTTTCATTTGTCTGAGTCCAGCAGAATTACTCACATTAAATGTTCTTCTAAAATAGCTTTATTAATATACATATAATTGGGACATAGAATTATGCATGTAAAAAATGCTTAGGCATCGAATGTAATAGTAACACACACTGAAAGGCCCATAAAAAGCTGGTGGTGGTAGTGTACCTGGAAATCTGGTGCAGTTCCTCTATGATTCCTCTATGACTGTATGTGTACAGGTATTCTCTGATCAGCTTGTGCATCTAAGATTGACATCCTTGTAAATATTGCCTAGACTAATTTGAAATGCTTGCTGTTTGTGTTTGTTTCTGTTGCATTGCAAGTAACTTCATGCTTCTCAAATGATCTTGGCATAGTTTCACGTGAGCCAAGACCTAATTGCTTTTGTCTTTTAGCTGAGAACATGACGGTAGAATTTCTATCATGGAAATTCTGAAACTTCTATGAAATAGATTTGTATCCAAATGGCCAGTAAAGGTTTTCAGAAAACTTTTAGGAATGTGTGGTCAAAATGTTTGACACTGATGTCACTATAAAGTGTGTATGTGTGTTTATGTGTGTATACATACATACATAGCACATATACTCTGTATGAACACATAGATATATGGATGTGAATACTCATGCATATAGTGACTTCAAAATCACTTGATGGATTTATCTTGTAGTGAATATGAAATAGGATCACTCCTATTTTGGGTAACAGAGCACTGGAACGGGCTGCCTGGTGGAGCTGTGGAGTCTCCTATGGAGACATTCAAAACACATCTGGACAAGTTCCTGTGTGACCTACTCTAGGGGAGTTGGACTAGATGGTCTTTCAAGGTCCTTTCCAACTCTTAAGCTGCCGTGATTCTGTGATTCTAATGGGAGTTCTTTCCTTGATGAGATTGTATGTGAAGGAGTAAATCTAATGTTTTTTCAAGTCAAGATAGACAAAGGTAGTACTATTATAATTTATTTTGTTTTCAATGAAAAGGGACACAAAAGGACCAAGGATGCTTGCCAAAGTATATTGGAAATCTGTAGAAATTAAATCTGCGTGAACCATGGCACATTATATATTTACCTGGTGAAGGAGAGAAATTTTCACACTTGTTGCTTAAGTAGATATGTGAGTTTGGGATTTTTTTTTCTGTTTTTCACCTAGATTTTAATTTAGATGGAGAGGAATGGGAGTGTCATTGTGGTGTCTATGTAGCGTGATTTCAATATTCTACTTTAAAGGACTAATTTACCACGTGTATCTTGCCTATGTGAGTATGTCCTTCACATCCAGTCTAATGATGAAGTTCCTAGGGTTTTTTTAGTGGGACCAAGATGAATCAATCTTTTTTTGTCCTCAGGGCATTCATCTCTGCATCACAGACTTGCCCTTTTACCTGTTCAGTGTAGTTTAACCTGAGTCAGGAAATCAGTTGAATCTGTCTGGAAAGCAAACAAATGTAAGAAATAAGTGCTCCTCCCATCGCTGAGAGTTTAAGATTTTCCAAGCACAGTCGTATTATACAGCATAACAAAGCTCTGGAAAGCAAAGAGAATTCATTCTGTCCTCAGTCGCAGTGACTGACTAGATTCTTAAAAGCTATTTGGTGAATGTCTGTCCAATTAAGGTGGGGTGTTTTTTTCTATCTACCTATGCTTGATAGTTCTCCAGATCTTATTTTCATCTCCAGATGCACAAACCTTGATTAATCTAGGATATGGAAAACAGTAGAATAAATCCTGAGTTCTTCACTCTCCCGTGACCACACTCTTAAGCCTCAAAGTGCAGCATGGCAAACAAGCAGGCTGGTATCTCTAAACTGCTAGTTTCAGCCAAATATGGAGGAACCTTTGACTCTTATTCTTCATGAAAGACTTCAGTTTAGTATATGCCAGAAGTGTTTAGAAAAACAGTGCTCGAAAGGATGATAACTAAACTTAATTCTAGACAAAAAAGCTGCAAATCCCAATTTCCTTTTTGACTTTAATCTAGTTGCAGTCACTCTTCTGAATGCCCCATGCACAAAGAAGCGTTTCTAAGCAAATGTGCCATCTTAAACTTTGGATATCTTAAGCATTGCTGATTTGTCAGGTTGGGAATGGGGGAAGGGTTACCTATGGATTTCTTTGAATTTCAGTCAGGTTTGACATTCAAGTTTATCCTATTATTTGTAGCAATGACAACAATAGCAACTCAAGTTCAACAGATTTCATCCATAGGTGCTACATTTGCATTTCAAGGGTAGTGTGTGGTGAATGCATTTTATATAGTCACTCCTCAATGAAAACAGCAGTGATGGTGGCAGTATTGAAGTGGTTAGTAAGGATGCCTCTGCCCAGGCCACCACATAGCAACCACTATGTTTCTAAGGACAAATAGCTCTTGCCTGCCCTAAGCAACTGGATGAGAACATCAAAACATGCCTTATGAGAGACCTCTAATACCCATTAGTGTTAGCAACTGTTACCTCAATCATGAATGACACAGCCCTAATTATTAAGGTAATTAGAAGTTATAACACTGGAAATATTAAAGGGAGAACTTCTAAAGCCCATTAACAATGTTACTTTAAGTGATCTGGCTGTGAACTGTTCAAATCTCTAATTACATTATACGTCTGTCTTAAAGGGTGATGTAATTAAGTGATGGGAGAAGGAATGAATATATAGTGACTACTGTGCTATACTTTGCAAGTACTATTTTTGCAAAAACCTCAGTAATGTCATTATGTCATTTAGGTGTGGGTTTTTTTTCTTGGCTGTATATCACGTAGCTAAAAAATACTTATCCTCAGAATATATTAAAATGTTGTATCATGGTTTAATGTAATGATATTATCAAAATGAGGCTGGATTGTCTACGTTATTCATGGATGACAAAGCCATCAGGGATGTAATCATGCCACCTCAAATAGCACTACACTTTCACGTCACTCTTTACAAGCATAAGTAGGTAAATATCAGTGTCCTGGATGTCCTACATGGAGGAAAGCTATTTTAAATATTTTAAAAGAAAATATATAAAATGTTATAAAAATGAGTAAAATTTGTCAAAAATTCATATCCTGGTTTTGACTGAGGTAATTTTTTCTCTAGTACCTGGTATAGGGCTGTGTTTTGGATTTAGTGTGAAAATAGTGTTGGTAACATGTTGATGTTTTAGCTGTTGCTAAGTAATGTGTATCCTAAGTCAAGGACTTTACAGTTTCCCATCCTCTGCCAGTGAAGAAGTCCACAAGAAGCTGTGAGGAAGCATGGCGAGGACAGTTGACCCCAACTAGTCCAAGGGCAGTTCCACATCATAGAGCATCATGCCCAGTATATAAACAGGGGAGTTGGCCGAGAGGGGTGGATTGCTGCTGGGCCATCAGTCAATGGGTGATGAGCAACAGCATGGGACATCCCTTGCCTTTTCTTGGATTTTGTGTCTCTTTTTGTTATATTTCTTTT
Source organism: Urocolius indicus (assembly GCA_013401255.1). Lineage (NCBI taxonomy): Eukaryota > Metazoa > Chordata > Aves > Coliiformes > Coliidae > Urocolius > Urocolius indicus. The sequence goes on along the minus strand of WBNH01007914.1, from coordinate 43,313 downwards.
CATGACAATTATTACTGCTAATATATTTTATTAGTGTTGTTGTTATATTTTATTTCATTTTTAGTTATTAGACTATTCTTATCCTAACCCATGAGTTTTACTCTTTTTTTTCTGATCTCCCCATCCTGCTGAGAGGAGAAATGAGTGAGTAGCTGTGTGGTGCCTAAATGCTGGAGTTGAGCAGGTAACAACAGATATGCTTGAGTAAGAACAGAGGACAGAGTTCTTCATTTTGAACTTCAGATGTTCACATTATGAACTTTTAACTGGGGACTGGAGAACAGAGGAAGCTTAGCAACAGCCCCTTCTTTTCAGGTTGGAAAGAAAGGTGGAAGAAAATGGAGAGAGCGTGAAAAAGAGTGGAATGGATAGAGGACAGTCTATAATTCTCCAGTTGTCTTTCATAAGGTAACAAAATTGCTTTTTGGCTAATACAAAAAGTAGAAGGCAACAGATTAACACTTTATCATATTCAGTAAGATATTCATTATCTCAGCAAAGAGGAACAAAATAAATTCCCTCTTTGCAGTTCTTTTTATTAAAAAATTGGCTATTCTTTCTAAGCATGAAACCTCTAAGTTTTAAATGACAGTAGGATCAAGATGCTGGAGTTTGGTTTTGTGGTTCTTTTGCAAGAACCTTCACCAAAACCTCACTATTTGTACATGCAGCCACAGTAGCAAGGTTTATTTTCCAATTAGGCAGTTAAAATTTAAACATATATCTTCTAGTTCAGTGACAGTAGGAAAGGCCCATATGCAACAAGGCAAATTAAAATGTAAGCTTAACTTTTCACATTTGATATCTCATTGTGAGCTGAGGACTCTAGTTTTCATAATTTTAGGGATGATTAGCGGATGAACCTTATAGCATTCCTCAAAATTCTATGGGGTGGCTAAAGTGAGGAGAGTTTGTACTGCATACTCAAGCATTACAAGGTCTGTCCTTCACTTGGGCGTATGGGGACATTGGCCCACATTCATCCCTGTGTGAACACTGCCCTGCTTGCAAAGGTGCATAGAACCACAGAAGGGTTTGGTTTGGAAGAGACATGTAAAAGTCATCTAGTTCAACCACCCTGCCATGTTGACAGGGACATCTTTCACTAGATCAGATTGCTCAAAGCCCTATCCAATCTGATGTTGAACATTTCCAGTGATGGAACATCCACAACTCAGGGCAATCTTTTCCAGTTTCTCACTGCCATCATTGTAAACAGTTTTTACCTTACATCTAATCTAAATCTGCTCACTTTTGGCTTAAAATCAATTCTCTTTGTCCTGTCACTGCACGTTTTGGTAAAAAGTCTCTCTCCTCCTTTATACATTGAATATATATACGTCCCCCTTTATATGTTGAAAGGCCACAATAAAGTCTCCCCAAAGCTGCCTCTTCTGCATCTTGAATAACTCTAACTTTCTGGGCCTTTCTTCATAGAAAGGGTGTTGTGGACCTACTCTGACATGTCCATGTCTTTCTTGTTCTGAGTACCCCAGAGATGGACTCCAAAGGATGTCTTATAAGAGCAGAATAAAGCAAGGGAATCACCTCTCTTGACCTGCTGACTGTGCATCTTTTTATGCAGCCCAGTATATGGTTGGCTTTCTGGACTGCAAGCACCTATTGTGAGCTCATGTTCAATTTTTCATTTGATGCCATCATTTTCTTCAGAGCTCTTGTGTGTGTAAGCATTACCTGTAAGAAATTTTGGTTCCTACAGTAACAGTTTTCAAAGTAAGACAAGTTCCTTGATGAACACAGATACATGTTTCAGTACACACCATGGTGTGCCTCAGGCTCTTAAATATCTGAGCACATTGACAGGCAACTGTCCACACCCATTGCATATTCTGAGCGAAAATGCCAGCAGAGAACGGGCCTTGAGTTCACCCTAATATTGCCCAGTTTGAAACTGGATATTGTGAGACCACACAGCCAGACCATGAGCCAAGAAGTACCGCTCTGTGTATTATCATAGATATAATTTTGGTCTCTCAATACCCTGGCTTTCCAGCTAAGGAGAGGCCTAAATTTTGGAGACACACAACTGGAAAGAATTTGTTGGAGATTATGTCTGAGACAGGCCATCACTGGGTTAGAGAAGTTCATCAGCTTTTTTCTTCCAGTTTGTGTCATCCACTTGGTCCACTAAGTTGTGGTTGACGACAGATTGATTTGGGAGTGAGCAGGAGGATAACAGGCTTTTTGTGTTTGTTCAGTTTGTGGGCAATTTGGGAGCTGGATGAGGGACATGCTAGCTGAGAAAATTCTTCCCTGTGAATCTGGATTCTGGGGTCATCTGCACTCACAGGTAAGAAAGACATTAGTTGTTTTTGTAAAAACAACATAGATAGATGGACTGTTAACTCTTGCTATTGAAAGGCAGATCTCTTACATGTACCCAAATGATGTTGTTGGGTGCACATATTCCATCAATGCAAGTCACAGACATCATACTTGAATACCTGGCAAGATAGAAGGGCTTAAGAAATCATTGATACTGAGCTGGAAATGGGAGAGAAGGGAAGTGGAATCAAGGAGAGAGGTTAAAAGACACAAAAAAGAGTTAAACATGTTTTAGTAGTGGAAGAATGAAGTCCAGACATAAAAAGGAAAGAATTGTCAGCTTGCAGTTTTCTGGGTCTTTCTGGCACTTTTCATTACTGAAGCTGTTCCCTTGACATAAGGTTTATTTGTTGATCAGGACAGCCAGTGTGTCACCAAACTGTGTTCTGAGTGGTGCATGGCATTAGCAGAAACGGTTCTTGATATTCATTTAAAGGACAGAGGCTGACAAATGTAAGTCAATCTGCCAAAAAACAATTTACAACCAGTATATACGTGATGCATCTATGTGATTGGGGAGTTCTTTTTCTCGGTGCCAGTAATCACCAAGGTAAATTCATAGGTAAACTTAGAACTGAGGAAACTGGGTATGCCACTTCATTTCCCTTTTTTCCTTGACCTTGTGCAAAACCAGCTTTTAAACTCCTTTTTTTAGCAAAAGAGATTAAAAACTATATATTCCTTCTTCAAAGCAGAAACCCCAAAGAGGACAAAGTTTTTCAGTTTAAAGAAAAAGTCACCTCAAAGCCATGCATGGAAAATGTGTAGCTTAATGGGGATGAGGTTCCTCAGAAGACTGACAATGTGAAAATTAAGACTTAAATTGAACTTTCAAGATAATCTTAGCTTTTATTCTTGCCCTAGCAAAAGAGCTGATGCACATGAGGCCTTGGTTGGAAATTATCCCTTGTCAGGAAAGCACTTGCTTAAATGTATTCCTGAATGGGGTTATAGTGTGCATGCAAGGATAAACTGTACATTCACAGAAGACATTTATAACATTTTTCTTCACTTTATGAAATCACTGGTGTTGCAAGGGTGCAGAAAATGTAGAATATGATCCAGTGAGCTTGTGTCTTCTTAATGCCTCAAAGCAAGAAACAGTTGCAGTTGTATTATGTGGTAAATCCTACTTCCCATTCTAACAGTTTTCTCATAACTTTAAAAGAGGCATTTGGGAACATGTGATTAAAAAACAGTTTCACAGTCTGGAAATGCTTGTCTAAGTCAGCTCTCTGTCAGGGTGAAAAGTCATCAGTGCATTCCTTCCTGGCTGAGTCAGTGTAAGGTGACATATTGATGCAGGTCTTCACTTGAACTAATACCTTTCTGTTGTCAAGGTGCTTGATGCTGAGTTCTGTTGGCCAGACAATTTCTGACAGAAGCATGGATCAAAGGTTAATGGCTGGGCACATGTTTGTCACTCTGGATTTGAGAGCTAAGTATGAGACACAACTTCATCCTGCAAAGAAAGAAATATTTTCCTCTCAAATACAAAGAACAGATCATTCCTATCTAGGTTTGAAAGCAGAGAGTTATATTCCTAAGGCATCAAAAAAAAGGAGGAGAGTAAGAAATAAATGTATCTTCTTTGGAGACTTTACCAAGTAATCAATATCTTAGTTGGGATCTAGCTAGAGTTGGATGTGATGCCCAATCAATAGCAAGAGCAAGGCAAGTCAAAGTGAAGCAATAGAAAAGTAAAGATATAAGGCAAACATCTAGGCAAGAACTGGGATCAGAAGCCGAGCCAAAGGACAGGAAAGTGGATACAGTTGTACTGAGCTGAAGGGCAAAACAAGAAGGAGGTCAGAGAGAAAGCCAGGGAATTACAATGCAAGACAGAGCATGGGAAGGGGAGCAAGACACAAGAGGAGCCAAAGGCAGAATAATCAGGGTGAGAGAAAATGGGGTGAGATATTTTGCTTAAGGATACCTTGGTCTGAGAATGGCGAAAGAAGATTTTTAAGGTTACAAGAAGGGAGATACCTTTGGCAAATTGTATAATGATGCATAGGAAGACATTCATGAAGTCTATTAATTTTTTTTCCTGTATTTTAGGAGATATTTTGAAAGAAAAGTCACACCAAGAAGTTACAATACAGTATTATTGTGATGATGCTTAAATTGTACTTAAATTGATGGTTCAAGTCTAAAAATTATGAAGTGATGGATTTTTTTTCTAGGGAATGAGACAGATAGGCTCCTAAATCTCACTAAAAGTCAAGGGCAGTCAGGCCTTTTATTCTCAGCTGTGCCTTAAATCCTCATTGTCTTTTCTGATTCTGAGGTGCTGATCCAGAGAGAGACTCCACATGACCTTACGATTTACATTTTTCCTTACCTCCTTTACACATTGGAGTACAATCCCTAATTCTGTGATTACTTACCTATTCTCAAATCCCACAGCATAGATAATATTATTTCTATAAACACCATTAATAATAGATTGACTTGCTTGAGCACTCTCTTCTCCCTGTGCTTACAAGTAGAAGAGAACATGAACATTACAACTACGGGTTTTTTTTTTTAGTTGAGACTTCTTGAAGGTGTCCAGAACATTGTATTAAAGAGGTTCAAAATGCCCTACTAAAATAAAATACAACACAGATGGTGTCGCTCGTGTAACTACTCAAGGGTTGTGTAATAAACTGAAGTCATACCTCTCTTTGGTTATTAGAAAAGAGACGGAAGGTAGCATATGAGTGAAGTTCCATCGCAAAGGTGATAGGTAATGCAGAGCTGTTGTTGTTCACCAAATCCACGGTAAGAGAAGTAGAGGCTACTCTATGAAAGCCATAGGAGTCTGGATTAAAGCAAAGCCAGCCCTTTTACCCACTGGATAATGAAGTTCTACAACTTGCAGCTACAAGAGATTGTGGAGGCAGACCCTAGGAGGGTCTTCAAAATATGAGTTGGAAAAATTCATGGACAGCGAGTCCATAAATAAGTATAAAGGACTTGACAGGGAAGTGTCTTCTAAAATCTCTAGTATGACAAATGTGCTAGGGGATTAAAAAAGAAATGGACTGCAAATAATTACTAGGCTCTCATGTTGTCCCTGAGTGACATCTACTTTTGCCATTGAGACAAAATACTGGGCTAGATGGACAACCAGTAAAACTCAGCAACTTCTCATGTTCCCATGCATTTTGTTGCTTGAGGCTTTGAGTCACCTCAGCAACATGCTGTCTGCTAATCCATTCCTTTGGAAGCAGCTTCAGCAGCTCTTTTCCACCATCGACTAAGGATTTCTCTGCTGACATGGCCATTGGGAGTTGCTTGTTGTGAAACTGCTGTTTAGATGAGAGTGATGAAGTGGCTATTTGATTAAGCTAACCTGGAATATAGCATGTATGTCATGAGTAAATCCTCCTCTGTACAAATTAAGTGTGAACAGCTTGTCAGAGAGATAAAGAGATGGAGATAAAAAGATCATTTAGACTCAACCTTGGGATAACTACATTCAACCTGATTTTATTCTGCATGAAGAATCTTCTATTATCCTTTGCAACTGTGTGGTCAAGCTGAAGTACTGGAACATTTCAGAAGCTCCCAGCAATGGAGGTCCATTTGGTTGCATAGTCTGGGTTGAGCACTGGTGTTGCACAGCATCTGTGTGAAAGAGGTACCTTCCTCCAAGCATATTTACACAATCTCCCTTAGCAATAGGCTAGAGGAACAGTGGCTTAGTGGGAATTGTAAGAGCAGCATGCAAAATTAGCACGAAGATGTGAATACTTAATGTTGTACTTAACTGACTGCTTTGTCTCAGTTCAAATTTTCTCATGTTTTTCATCTTTCAGAGTGATGCATATCATCACTTTAGTCACACATTCTTGGTTGAGAATTATTTGACATCAATTAACTAAGAGAATTTAGTTGCAGGTCTTATTTAAGTTGAACAAAGTCTATGGGAGTAAGCAGGGACTGCAACTCACTGCAGATGGTGCTTGACTGGGAATCTAAGACTCTTAATCCTTGTTTTTCTACTGGTCTGGCAAGTCCCTTCAGCCTCAGCTTCAGCCCTGCTTGTTTTCTCAAGATAGTAAGCAGGAGGTTATGAGACAGAAAGCGTGACTAGATGTTAGTCTTCATGGTTCACGCACTGTGTTTCTGTCTCCTGATAGGAAGAATGGCTGATTTAGGAAGAGGTGAACTTCCGCTTACTAAGAGCTCACTTCTAGGGAACACTTCACAATGTATATTTAAACAGTTCTGTTTGGTTAATATTCTTATCAACAAACTCAATTATTTGAGAGTTTTTAGGTATTGTAGTGTATGAGCTTAAAAAGTATCAAAAGAAAGATTGCTTAAAACATGACTATTTGTGGGCATCTTCTTTAGATATCTTGTTTAGTTTCCATTATTAGCCCATTCCTAGCAAGCATGTAAAGTTTGGGACTACAAACTTTGAAATTAGAAAAGCTTTCTGGTAATGCAGTATCCGGAGTACAGAGCCCACAATACTTCCCAGGCAGGTGTGAACTGATGGACCGGTCTGCACAGTGTATTGTGGCTAGTTTCATCGAGTGAGTCAGAATCTCTTTTTTATGTAACATTGACTCTCATTTTTTGATTTATGTGACCCTGACTCCCATTTTTTTCTTGAAGAGAGTCCCATGATATCCAACACAATATAAACTGTTTCTTAGAGCCACAGTAAAAGCAACTTGAACTACTTCATGTAGATGTTGTCCTTGAATGTTTTATTTTATTAGAATTTTAGATAAGTTTAATATTAAACATTTATCAGAAAACTCTACAGTTTACATTAAAAGTATATACTCTTACTAAGACCTCTATTCACCTGAAGTGTTCTGATAACATGTATAAACCACTCAAGTTCCATTTTTGTTTGGCTATTACAATATTAAATCCTCAGTTGAATGAAACCTGCATCTGCATTATCCTATATTAAATTTTTAAGCTTCCAGCTTAATAGTGTTTCTTCTTACTATTCATCAAGTAGATAACTGAAAGTGTTCCCATTTTTATTGTGATTTATATGCACGGTAAATACTTCAATCCATTTTCTCTTACTGAAACACTAAGTTGAAAGCCAATTGAAATGAACTCACTGAAGGTGTTGTTGCCTCAACTTTCTCTGTAAATCATGTGTTGCTTTTCTTTTAAATCCTTGTACCAAACTTTGTTGGAGTTCATCTGCAAGTGTTAGGCACAATAAACAGGCAAAGCCCAGTAAAGTAAAGAAAGGAAATTCAGATTATCTGATGGAGCACAGAAATTTCTGTTCTTGCTCTGAGATTACCATATCTGCTCTCCTTGCTACTGTACATTACTCATGGCAGCCTTGCCTCTGGCCTTCTGTCACTCTTTTGCACACACTCTCTTACCATGTCAGATTCTTTGTTGGGTTTTTTTTTTTGCCTATAATTAGTAGTTGCAGACATTTTCTGTAGTCATTGGTTGTGCTGCGAAAGTGTAATTTGGTGAAGGGGCATTTGCACAAAAGAGAAAATGGAAGGCTGATTTCAGTAGTAGGGGGCCGAATGATTATGAGGCAGAAAGAGTTTATGTCAGTTCCAAAGCAGTGTAAGGTCTACCGACAGAAAAAAAAAGACTTTTATTCCAGAATAGTGTCTGTGCAGGAACACAGAGTTACACAAGCAGTAGCTGCTGCAGCATTATAATTATACTGCCATAGTTCTGCCAGTTAATTTCCTCACATGGACAAACCCTCAATTTTTTACTTGCAAGGTCTCACCAAGAATTCTTATTCTGGATTACCTTAATGAATTTCTAGCCTCATTTTTTCAAAATATGTTGCTTTTTAAAACTACAAATTGTTTTGAAGAACTGTGAAGTCTCTCCTGGGCATCAAAATGTCTTTGAAGCACTGTGCAGATTTTATAATGTCCAGAAAACACTCTCTGGATTGCATTTTGTCATTGAAATCCTGTGCAGACATTAAAAGCCCCTGAGATGAATGGATGGATGGAACTGACAGTATCAATAATAACAGAAAGTGCCCTTTGCAAAGATTAGTATCGCTGCTAACTGCTCTTTAGGCATTAGACCCATTAAAATAACAGAGGAAGGGGCATGTGACAGCAAAATGCAGGTGTACGTTAAGAATGGAGGTCTGAAGGTTGGAACGATGCTTGGACAGACAGACTGGTAGTTCCTTGGGAAAGAACAAATTTATGACCTGTGTAAAGAACATTGCATTAATGCCTTTCTCTGTCTGAAGGGAAAAAATAGGAAAGCACCACATTACTACTCTCTTATCTACACAGAGATATACTCTTCTTCCAAACAGGGCAGCAGGACATATTCCAGCCATGAAGGGGTAAAATGTTTCTCCTGCAAACCACTGGTAGTATCGATGTAGTTATCCAAGTGAGTTTGACTTAGGTAGTGGTAGCCTATGACTGAAATTATTGGAAGAGGACACCTTTCTAGGAGGGTATACTAACTTTTTTATGAATCTCTGTATTCTTTTATGCTGTGCAGCTGGGGCACACTGGGATTTTTTCTATTAGTGCAAGAAAGTCAGAGCATGACCATGCTAAAGGCATATTTATTTTGAAATGTAACATTTACTGTGGAAGACAGGAAGTTCTGTAGTCAGTATCCTAAGTAAACTAGCATAAATGCCCACACAACCCTGTCAGTACAGCTGTACAAGGTGTTGTCACACTATCCTCAGAAGAGTTCACAGGCAACAAAGTGCTTCCCTGTTTTCTGCTTTGCTGGATTTTCTTACGTTCCAAGGACAAACGTGCACTTGCTCCAACATAAAGGTCTGATGAGTTCTCCTGTTACATTAGCACTGTACTCTCAAGTGAGAACAGCCTTTACATTGGAGACAACCAGCATGAGAGGCTTAAGGGATCTTCACTGTTGAAAAGTGAGTTCTTAGGCTCTTTCAGACACCTCGCCTGCCAGCTACCAGCATCAGGTGTCACTGCAAATGGAAATCATATTTGGGATTTAGACTTACGATGCAGAAATATTTATCTTTATACAAAGACTCACTATGTTTCAGCCAGTCCCCTTGGTAAGCCAAGCCTCATTGTATTATTGACCACTTAACCCTGTGTTGATTCACTAGGTATTACTGTGGACCTGTACACAGCAGAAAAAATAGCTACTCTGAAACCGTGTCTCATTATGTTTATTAATAGGATCGTATGTGTGGAGTTAGCTATACAAAGTAATGAACCTGATGATAAACTAAAAGGTCATTACCAGTGCTGTTATTACCAAGGCAATCAAAAGATACACCTAGAACCACACTAGCTTCAGTCCAGAACTCACAAATAAGATGAGGATACATTGATGTGTAAGAAAAATAATCTGTTTCAATAAATGTTGCTTTTATTAGGCTGAAATAAGTTCCATATGGTGCATTGACTTTTAAAGTCTGTTTTGCCTGTCTTAGTTAAGAGGTTTTTGCACTGTATCTCCTTTGTCGAGTGAGCAGAGGGCAAAGCCCCAACTGTTTTGCCTGATTATTCTGGGTAAATTCTGAACAATTTATTTTGTAATTTGTCTGTCACAAAATAGAAGCTGGGAATTTGTCATGGAGAAATGTAGTCTTCCATTATAAACTCATAGATAAGAAAGTCAAAGTGACCATCACACTTGCTCACTGCCTTGGAGAAGCACAGATCTCAGAATGTCCTGGAATTATTCCATTTTTAATCAGCATCCACTCTATTTAAAACTGCCAGTCTTGGAAACCTGTCACAATCCCTTGGCCAATCAGATACCCTCATCTGCTTTACCTCATTGAAAGAAGGGGATAAAAAAGAACTTAGTTTGTCTTTTGAAGACCTGCTAAAAGTGCTGGAGTTTTCTGCCTTAAATGGTAGTGTTGGGAGGGAAGTTGATTTTCTTTCTTATGGTTTTACCAGGAGAAGAGGAGATAGGGCTGCATTAATAACACAAATAGGAAACTACTTGTTTTTTAAGTTCTGGTTTCTTGGTCACAAGTTATTGATTTAGTGGAAATTGTAGTGCCAAGAGCTAAAGCTCAAGTTTGAGAGTTTGCATCTATTTTACTTGCAATGTTCAAGCGAAAGACTTCTGTGAGGACAAAAATATCCCACAGTGTGATGTAAAGCTGACAAAACAAGAGAAAATTAGAGAAGAAGAGTATCAGAGATCATGGCATCCAGTTCCAACAGCTCTGCTCCTCATGCTTTCTTCCTACATTTAAGCTTCCATTAAAGTCTCCCTGTGTTTACCTCTAATTTCAGAAACTGTCCCTTAATCCCTTCCCTTCCTGTTCTCTGCCGTCCTCTTGTTACTTCCTACTTCTTTATCTTTTAAAAGCTTGCTCACTCGTTCTCCACCCCCACCCTGGCTTATTTCTTCCATATTAATAATAATCTTAGTACTGAGCACTTATATCGCTCTCTACATGTTCAAAGTGCTGTACAAACCTTAGCTAATTAATCCTCACAACACACTCCCCTCCCTCTGTAAGATAGGTAAGTATTATTATCTCAGTTTTACAGATGGGGAAATTGTCGCAATGACTCAGTGGCAGAGACACAAGCACAGTAACCTTGTTCTTGCAACCTCTGTTTTGAAAATACCTTATCCAGCCCTGCTTGCCTCTATAAATACCTTCTCATCTCCTTTGTCTCCTAAATCATCAAGACAAATCTACTGCCTACTCCTGCCGCCACAGCTTCCTTAATTGTTGCCATCTCTTTCGCTCCCTCAGACACCTCCAGCAGGAGCTTTGCCAATGTGTTGCTCATCTGGCTCTTTGAATACTTTCCTCTTTACATCTGCAGTTTTCATCTTGTTTTCACTGGGCAACATGAAAGTAGCCTCTTGCCAACCTCACCAGTCTGTGGCTCTTCTTTGTTTTTTTCCTCGGTCACATCAAAGTTAAGGCTTGACACACAGCTGCACATTAGGGATCTGAATCAAGGTGGCCCAAATTCCCTATACGTCTTTTCCTGGTACCTTGGTATTTTAGAAGACATCCTGTACCAGAAAGAAAACGGCAGGCATAGGTTTGTCAGTAGAATTTATGCCCTCTCTATATATGCAGCTCCAAATCGGGCCACAGTGCTCCTGCTCAGTATGTTGGTTTAGGTGCAATCTATTGCTTTGTGTTTTCTGTCAGTGAGTTGCTCCATAGGTCAGGGCACTTCTTGATCATTGAAGATGCTGACGGTCTCACCTGACAGCTTTGTGTGTCCTAACCACTTCCCTAGGATCTGGCTTTTTGATGCTTAAATAACCTTCTTAAAGTAGATATCCTAAATGGGACCCTGAGTGCAAATGAGTTGAGAGAGGATATTCTTAAATGTAGGAATGTTTTAAGTTATACAGTTACAAGTGAGCACATAAAGGATTTCACTGCCTCTGCAGTTCCCGGATGTGATGCTTCTTTGTTCCTCTATGTTTGAAATGAGTGGTCTTTGCTGTCATGTCCCTGTGGTCACAGAACATGTGTGTCCCTTGAAACACTGGATCCAGCTACAAATTAGTCAGATATAATCCTTCATTTACTCTCTCTAGAGTGGTACCCTTGATCTTATCTGACCAATGAGTAATGATTGGTTCTGACAATGTGACTAACTGAGGATCTTGCAGAGCTACAATCAAAGTTTTGTCTGTCTCTTGTTTCTGAACAATTAATTAAACAAAATTACATGAATTTGCTCTTTAAAAGACATAATGTCGTGCCCTGTCAGGAACAATCTGTTTAATGGATCAGTGCTCCTTTTGTCATTTTCTGTTCTGCCATATGACATGGTATCATGCCTCTACAGGTGAGCTATCAGTCTCTGTGATGCTGTAACAAGGATGTTTTTTTTTTTTAAGATGCTTGTGAAGACTTATTTTGATGAGGCTCCACAGCAAGTTCTTACTCACACTTATATAGAGAGACTAACCACAATGAACTGAGCACAAAGGCACATCCCTGTTTTTTCATCTTGTTATATGCATCACTGTCACAGAGGTCAGAGACTTGGACAAGGAAATTGCTGGCTTCTAGCAGCTAACTTTGGCTGACTCATACCTACTTGTACTGCTGCCTTTTTTCATTATTTTATGTCAGTTTAGGTTATACATGTGCTGCCAGTCCATTACTTTGTGGTTGTCACCTGCAAAGACTGAGCAAGGAAAGGTCTACTTCAGCAATGTTCTTCATGAGTCTTGTCTCAGTGTCACATGTTGTTTACTCAGTGTTTGGCTTGATGCCCACACCTGAGGTGATGAGGCCAATGTGCACCTGAATTGACTGCTTATGCATTTGTAAGGTTCAATAAGGTCTTTTTTATGGGGCACAAAATGTGACATCGCTGCATAGTTCTGCATAACTGTTCTCAAAAAAAACCTCAGGAAACATTGGATGCTCTCTTCCTACACTGTGCCCTCCTCCTTCTGCATAAAATGAACACTAGAGGATGTAACCCACAAACCTCACAGCTCCCAGGGGGCCATTCACCATGATTAGGATTGGTGTCACTTTCCTACCCAAGTGGTCTGATCAGTTCGCTACTTGTACACTTTTGTGGGTATTCTGCTTCCTCAGCAGCAGCAGCACCCTCTGCATAGAGATCTCTGTGCCTTACTTTACCTCCCACACCTAGTGACCTTGGATACAAGCTTGGGTTAACAAATAGCTGAGTCGTGTGCTTGAGGGCTGGAGAGCTGTTTTTTTGTAAGGACCACAAGTTACTTGTTAGTTTTAGAACCTCTTAAACCTGCATCTGGAAGCCTCTGTGTTGTTTCCTGGGAGCTGGGGCAATCGTTTCAGGCTCTGGGAGGTTGTTCTGCCCAGTGGCAAGTATAAAGATCCTTGGTGTTTTCTCAGCCTGTTTCTGACCTCAACATTATATACACTCATTGTGCTCTCTGACTACTTTGTGGAAAATTGTAATATGAAAAGAACAATCAGGAATCAAATGAGCTCAGCGCAAGGCATAGGGAGAGAGAGTTCTACAAGCCTTTGAATACTGTCTCTGGCACCAGCTCCCATGCCTTCAGCCACTTCAGAGGATCTTTTCCTTTCTTCCCTACCTACCATAAAATAATGATCAGATATGTGGCATTAGCCTATGTGTATGTGCTTACTCATACCTCCCTACCAGTTATAGTTACTGTGGTCTACTAGAGTGGGCCCAGGGCCTTCTAGATGCTCGTTCAGCTAGGCAGCTGTCAAAACCGGTTGGGAAACAATGACTGGGTGAAGTTGATTGCTGGTTTTTTTCAGTTGTGTTTTCACAAGGAATTATATTTGGCGTTTCACTGAAAAGGTCTGTCCTCTAACGTAGAGTTTTGATGGCAAATTTAGATTCTCTCTGAAATTTTTTTCTTTTCCCATTTCCAATGGGTATTTTCCTACTTTGAAATTCCTTTTTTATTTCCATTTTCTAAATTAATATAAATTAATATATATCAATATTAATATAAATTAATATACTATTTATTTTTTCCTCTGAAAAGTGTCAGTTTAAGTAAAACTCAGGTTTAAGGGGATCATTTTTTTTTACATTTCAAACATTTCTCTGCACCTTTCTAGCTATCTCTTTAAAATTATAGCAAGTTATATGAGGCCACCGCATAAACAATTTCAGCAGGAAGAATTGTCTCTTTTTAAAAATTTGGTTATGTTTTTGAAGTCTTACTGACTTCACCAAAGACTTTTGGAGTAGGCCTTGAATGAGAGTACCACTCATTCCTCCATACAAACTCTACAGAAGATCTAAGGTGCTGCTTAAGGAAAGTATATAAACAGGTGCTTCACATTAAAGTTAGGTCTCTCTGAGTTAAAATAGAGGCTTTAAGCTGTCAAGCTCTTGAGCCAGCATGAGTGTGCCCTTGTGGCCAAGAAGGCCAGTGGCACCCTGAGGTGTATGAAGAAGAGTGTGGCCAGAATGTCAAGGGAAGTTCTCTGGCTTCTGTACTCTGCCCTGGTGAGGCCACATCTGGAGTACTGTGCCCAGTTCTGGGTTCCCCAGCGCAAAAGGGACTGAACAGAGTCTAGTGCAGGGCCACCAAGACGATCAGGGGACTGGAACATCTTCCTTATGAGGAAAGGCTGCAGGAACTGGGGCTATTTAGCCTGGAGAACAGAAAACTAAGGGGGGACCTCTTTAACACTTACAAGTACTTAAAGGGTGTATGTCAGGAGGATGGGGTGGCACTTTTTTCTGTAGTTTCCAGTGACAAGACAAGGGGTAATGGGCACAAGCTGGAACACAGGAAGTTCCACTTGAATGTGAATAAAACATCTTTCCTGTGAGGGTGAGGGAGCCCTGGCACAGGCTGCCCAGGGAGTGTGTGGAGTCTCCTTCTCAGGAGGTTTTCAAAACCAGCCTGAACACGTTCATTTGTGACCTGATCAGGGTGAACCTCCTTTAGCAGGGGAGTGGACTGAATAATCTCTGCAGATCCCTTACAATCCCTACCATTATGTGATTCTATGATTCTGTGAGCTCATGTGCTGCCAGCAGCAAAAGTACAGCCACAGTGGCTGCATCTACTCAGGACTGTGCTTTTCAGTTGGCCAATTACCCTGTATGGCAAACCACAATACTAGATCTTCCTGGCTCTTGGGGACAGTTTGTTGTCTTTGTGTGTGTTGCAGTCAGACCTCTGCCTTTCTGTCATCATACTCTCAACATCTACTGTCCTACTGCAGCAGCTAAGCCTCTGGGCCAGTCCAACCACTAGTTGCCCTTGGTGGCAGTACTGACACACAGCCCTCGCTCCCAGAGCAATGCTCAAAGCGTTCCTCAGCACCATCTCCTCACATGCAGTGTGGCCACAGCCACAAAGAACTATCAGATTTTATCAAGCCATATTTGTTAATAAGTACTTTGCTGGCTCAGAGCCAAATATTTAATAAAAGCCAGTGTGAAGTAACAGAGAATCACAGACTTTCAGGGCTACTGTAGGCTACCTGCTTTCAAAGCATCATAGTGACAGTAACTACATCTCCTTATTCCACCCCTGTTCTGCCAGGATGTCTAGAAGTGCCACGTGCATTGTTGGTGTTTATACTGATTTCTTCTCCTCAGTGTTTACTTCTCAAAAAGTTGCAGTGATGAAGAGGTTTGCTCTTTGCTGCATTCTCATGTAGCTGAAATAATTTATTACATAATTTTCTAGCAAAATTGAAAGTCTCTACATCTTTTAAAGAGTAAAATTTCTCTACAAAGTAATATGATATAAACAAAACATTAACTTTTCATTCAGAGAAATTGTTAGCCTGAGTAAGCAGCCTTTCAGATGATAAATTGATGTTTAAATAGCAAACAAAGGGAAAAAACAGTCCAGAGAGGTCAGTGCTTTGTATCTAATATGCTTTTGCAGTGTACTTTTGTTCTGGTAAGCAGATGCTTTGAAA
Source organism: Urocolius indicus (assembly GCA_013401255.1). Lineage (NCBI taxonomy): Eukaryota > Metazoa > Chordata > Aves > Coliiformes > Coliidae > Urocolius > Urocolius indicus. The sequence continues at coordinate 27,616 of WBNH01007914.1, read as the reverse complement.
ACTATTCAGCTACAGTTCAGACAAAGGTCAGAATTGGGCCAGTCATATCATACAAAGCTCTAAAACGCTATCTTATGAAAAGAGGCTCTGCACCTTCTGCCAAAAAAAAACAAGTATCTAAATAGAACTTACTTCTCAGACTCAAGCTGTCCCAGGGGGATTTCCTTCTTCATGTTCCCGCTAAAGAAACCCATCACAATATTGCAGTAATTGGTAATCTTTTAACCACCTATCCATGTATGGAATTTTGTGATTTAAGTGAGCATATTGATAACCAGCCTTTGCTTTTTTGTACATAAATGTTAGGGTACCAGGCTTATATTTTCCACATAAAAGATCAGAAACTTTATTACCTGCTAAAGGTGGCTATTAGGGTCTAAGACTAGAATTCATCATAGTAAGTATGGTTATTTACTTTATACATTTATGCAGTATATCAGCCACAGCTTTGACAGTGCTCTGCAATTTTTTTTTCATACGAAGGCATTCAAATCCAAGAAATATATTCATACCTGCTGTCAACAAGTGCAACTCCCTTGGAAAGCTCTGAGACAATTTCAGCAGTGACGTGAACAGCAGCATAAATTTTAGGTCTAAATTGGTCAGAAAATATGTGAAAGTGGGCATAATTTACATGCTGAGGACTGAAAGAGGAAAAGTAGCTAGCAAAAAAGAGTGCAATTAAGCGGGGTGGAGGGGGGGAATAGAGGATCTGCTGGCATGTGTAGTGCATCAAATTTGGTTCTGAATTCAGACAACTACAAGCAAATGTAAATGTTATACTTAATGCAACTAGCTATTTATAGTGGAGTGAACACACTTTCTCTACCTGTTATGCTCATTGCTATGCTAAAGGATGGACAAGGGTATGTCATGCCTAGGCTGGCAAGCATCCAGCACATATCTGTATGTATGTGCTGAACGTGTTTCCCAGTTCCCCAGTGGACTCCATAGTCTGATCACAAACAAGACTCTTTATGGAAGTGAAATTCTATTCTTAAATTATCTCAATAGCCCGAAATATATTTCAGGGGTCTTTTGCTTAAAGCATCCCTTCCTGTATTCCAAGCTGCTGTGACAGATCATAGAAGGTGAGGGATATTTGTCACAGAAGCATCTGTTGTTTTGGTTTTTTTTTTATACCTGCTGAAAGGAAATGGCTAAGAACTGTGTAATGAAATGAAGGTAGTATTCGGACTGCCAACAGGAACTGCTCAGCTTCGGTGCTGTCGTGCTTCCAGGCAGCCTCTGGCCTAGCAGAATGATTCAGTGCATCTGAGCTAGACATCTCAATTCCAAATACAATGACTGGGGAAAGGTGACCACCACCTCTGAAATCGTTCAAAGCGGCTAGGACCCTGTCTCTCTCCACTGCCAGAGCAGGTCATCGAAACTCCCACCTACCAATCACCTGGGAAACCTCTCAGTTTAGATCTGAACAAGTGTTGAACCTCAATCACCTTCATCCACTTGAAATCCAGAGCACTGAGTCCTCTCTTGAGAGCAAACAGCTAATGATGGAGGAGGAAGAGGCAGCAGCCACTTCAGAATAACTTCATTGTTTGAACACTCTTACAAGAAGTGGGAAACATGGATTTTAAGCCTTTCTCAGACTGAAGGGGTTTGAACCGCAATTCCCTTTTCCTCGGAGCTTATCCTACCCGTCAAGCTAGAGAAGTTCTTCATTCTGCTCACTATGCGAGGCCATAGAGCAGAGAGAAAATAGTTAAGAGAGAGCTTGATTTTGCAGCCCACTGGTGAGGGCAGGCATGAGAGAGTCCTGAGGCTTGGTCCCAGCTGTTACTGCCGTTTAAGTATTCTTTACAGTTAATTTTTAATACAGGCACTCACACAGTCAAGCAGCTATGGCTGACAGACTGTAGAGACTGTAGTGTTTAATTCTGCTTGAATTTGTATTAAGCACCAAAAGTATGTGAACCAGATACTGCTCTAAGCCCTGAACTTCTCACACCAAATGATAAGCATCTAACTAAGACTGTAGCAGCATAGTTGCCTAATTAAGGGGCAGAGTTGTTCAAGGCTTTCTGCAAAACAAAGTGAGAGAGGAAGAAAACCTCAGGAGGAAAAGTGAGACTGTTCTTCATCTGAGTCATGTTCTGGAAGTGCCTCTTCTTTTCTGTTGGTTATGAAGAGAGCCTAGGATGTCAATGTTCCCGAAATAAGCCTTTCTGTTGAATTTAGCATGCCCAGATCACAGGAATGTAATCTCTTTCTCCAGCTGGTTTGCAGCTGATTGCTGTTACTTTCCTTTGTGTCCTCCTCAGAGTGGTCTGCATCTCTGGGGAAGGGTACAGTGGAATTGTCTAGATACAACCTAAGTGCCAAGACTGCTACTTAACACCAACCTTTCAGGGTGAAGTGTAAGAAGTTTTTAACCTTCTCTTTGCCCCAGGGAATTTGTGCACAGCAGAGCCCTCACTCTTTCATGAAACCGGCATACCAAGAACGGGTCCCATTCGAAAGACGGGACTGCAAAGTCAGTTCTGAAAAGTAATGTCAGTCAGCTAATCTACCTGCTTTCGTGTCACTAGATACATCTTCTCTATAAAAGTGTAATGCAATTTCAAAATGTAAAGTGCATTCACCATGCTCTTTTTTCTCACCTGAGAACTTTTTCTTTATTCCAAATAGTGAGTCTCCTAAAAAGCCAGAAGTCCTATAAAGGTAGTTACAATGTATGCAACACTACTGAACTGACAGCATAGCTTGCAAAGTGGTGTGCAGTAGAGAAATCCCCCTTTGAGGTTCTGTCTTAGTTATTTTCAGTATTTTATGACCTTGAAGAAGCCAGCTTCACACTATTAATGTGCTTATTTAAGAAAGGTTGCCAATGCAAGAGAGGAGGAAACTTGGTTGCAGTGAAAGTATAAACCAGCAGAGTATTGTTTAGCCAAATAAATAGAGGAATAGTATCCTTGAGTGCAGATATATCAAAGGGATATCTTTATTACAAACTGAGTCCCATGGATAATTCTGGAACCATAAGGTCTTTCATGGCAGACACTGCATCTTCCTATATGCTTCCAAATGCCTTTGTTTCTGACTGGGACCTAGTATCATTTTTGTAATAGTAATGACAGCAAAACCAAAATTATGCCATTGTAAATTTCATTTTTCTGAGATACATCTTTTAGGAACTTTAATGAAAAACGTTTTTAACTGTAATCCAGAATATATACAACCAGACATTGCCCTAAATAAAAGACTTTTCAAAATCATACAGACGTCTTCATTCCACACCAGTGGTGTAATTGTTCTGTCCTTCTACCAGTGGAGCTGAAGGGAAATGCTGACTATGTAGGGGTATTTTTCTTTTTTCTAAATAACAGAGGAAGTAACAATTGTAGAGGAAGTGGTGGTCGATGGTCAAGACTATATTAAATTGGAGTTAACCAGTTTCATCAAACTAGTAGAAACAGTGAGAAGGCTTGTCATTTTCATTTGGGAAAGACTTCAGTAATACTGTCACTGAAATGACTCATCAGCCTTTATATCTTTTCAAATGATGTTCTTCACCTTTCTCATTCAAAGGGGATGTTAACCAGTTAGTGAGAACTAAATAAAAGTCATGTGCCTTGAGTTCTCTAATGGTCTCCACATCACCATCTTTCATGACCATAATGATGCTTTCATCCAGAGTAAAACTATGCATGACCTAGCTGGCCCAGGGAAGCTTATGCAAGAGCTGGTCATGACACAGCTACTGTCTCCCTTCAGGTAGTTTGCCATGTACCACCACTTTTACTGCAGTCTGAACAAAAAGTTTGAGGCTTTTTCATCTCTAATGCCTTTGGGGTTTAGGAGCTGGGCTTTCAACAAACTTTTGTAGGGTGATATATACCTTTATAACATTTAGATAAGATGATTGACGGTATCTTCCCCCAAATCATTCACAGGGATTGAAGGTGAACCATCCTTTTTGCTGATCACTTCAAGAGCCATGAGTTCATTTCCCTGCATTAGTTAGCTTTACTCGAAAAATAAGCAGCACTGATTGGAAAGGAAGTACTTGGGGAAAAGCAAGGATGTATTTATGTAATTTATAACACAGATACCACTTGTTATGGATAAAGATAACACAGTCCCTCTCTTGGATTTTCCTTAAATCTCCTCTTTCTATGTTACCTTTAAAACCCTTCAAAACTATGATGGTAAAAAACTTGGGCCGATGCCTTTCCTCCTCTACCATCTAATTAAAATATGAGTTTAAATAATTATTCACATTAGTAACTTCAAGTTAAATCAACCAGCCTTGCCAGGAAGTTCAGATAAAGACGCAGTAAAGGTATCAGCTGAACACTTTTCTAAACAGGGAATTCCCCTCTCTGAGACACAGCTTTCCCCTCGTTTGAGATCTCTTCCTTACTGGTAGGGGTGATTTTGCCTACGGATTGTGACAGCTTGCCTCCTCATTCTTTTGTTGTGCCAGTATGTAATGGGAATGTTTAATTTAGCAGTTCTTGTTTCCTGTTACAAAATTTCAGGTTATTTCACCAACATCATGTGCTAATTAACACATCACCCTCTGCATGGAGAGCTAAAAAGACTCTTTCTCTCTCTAAAACTAGTTATTCCTGGGAAAAAAGTATGGTGAAGTTATCAATAATTTAATGATCTGTGTGCTAATTCAGCATATGATTTCATCTTTATTCTTATTATTGCCATTACCATTACCATTAACCACTACAATTGCTTTCTACTGCTTTAGTTGTTTTACTTAGTAAACGACTTGTTCCCACTCTGCCAAAGGCTGTGCTTGCAGGTTCAGAAATCAGAGAGTGGGTAGGGTCATCCTGTCAACCTCAGGATCTTCATAAAGGTACTAAAACCCTAGAGGCTCTGATGCACTCATTGCCGTCAGGGATCATCCAAAGTCTTTCTATTGATGTAAAAGCTGGAGTGGCTCCCACACAGCAGTTCTGAAGGCTGAGTATGTACTCAGGCAGCATCTGCTACATGATCCTTCCTATACAGAAATTTTGGCTTATTATAATCTATGGATGTTTTTCAGGCACAAGGTCACTCCCACATTTTCTTCTCTAGAAATCTATTCTCTAGTATGGCTATGTGCGTGACAAACAATGTCCCATTGTTTTGTGACTCCACTGTACCTCAGTAATGCAGATTATATGTTCTCCGGCAATGCTTGGCAACCTGGTTCTTGTTTTTCAGCCTCCTGTAATGGTGCATAGACATTGATGGGAATTTTATCTTTATCTGTTTATTTAGCTCCTTTATTTGATACTCTTGTTCTTATTCAACCTTCTCCCTCTGATCTTATCCCTATCACATTCATTTTACTTGTATGAGCTTTAGAGAGTTGCTTTTGTATTGCTCAATCTATCTGTAACTGTTAACAACTTTTGTCCTTAGGTGTTACCAATTCTAAAAAGTGCCTGTTAGCTTAGAATCTCCAACATATGCCTTAATAAAATCTCAGTGCTTCTCCGCATCTGTTTCTTCCCACTCCTGGTTTAAGTAAACACACATAATTAGTTTTCCAAGACAGTAACCTGTTTTCATTTTGGTTATGCAAAAAATCTACCCTTGCTGTATAGGTATACTCTGTTAAAGAGGAGCCCAAATACCTTACAAATATAGCAAACTTCTCTTTCTACTACTTTCCCCCCTAAAGCAGGAACCTTGACATCTCATGTCATTGACACCCCATTTATATCCATCAGAGAAAACTATTGCAAAAACTCACCTGTACCAGGACACTTTCTTAGAAAATTCTCTTTGAGATAAAATGCATGTTTACTTTCTTCTGCTTCTCCAGTGAAGAAGGCTTGTTTCATGTGTGTGTTTTATGATCCTTTTGTAATGAAAAAGAGGGGATCTGTAGGATCAGCACATTCAGAGTCGTCATTTTGCAAGCACTGCATCATGCAGCACCCTTGCTGTCCTTCCAGGGACTTTATACAAAGACGAGGCTGCTAGACCATGTGGAAACAAATGCCAAAAGTGTGAAGACTAGGTAGATTAAACAGTAAATTTGGGACATCAAGAAGAGATACAAACTGGTCATTTTCACAAGGAAGACTTTTTTAAAGCTTCTTCGGCCTGAACAGACTTCAAAATCAATTCCAGTTTCTTAGACTTGATTGGAAGGATTTCAGTACCTTTATCAAGAGCTCAATACTTTCCCAACCTGGTTAAACTTGCAAGAGTATTATAAGCATTCTGTGGCATTAGATCACGCAACAGCATTGTTGTGTGTGTGTGCATGTGTGATAAAGGTAACAAATTAACTGAGTTAGACAGTAATTGAGCTAGATGAGAAATAACTCAAGAGCTGAGCTTCAGGATTCCCAAAAGTCTCCTAGATATCTTCTACCACAACATATAGTTAAGATACCATAATACAGATGAGACATATGCCAAAACTGAATCTATTCTATGTACTTAAGTAGAGGCAGAGAAGGGAGAACTTTACTTACATAAACTGACATGACTGTCAGCATACCAAAGTATGACATTTGTAAGCATTTGCTCACTGGGGAAAATAAGGAGTATTCATGCCCCAAGATAGCTCTGGAGAATAAATTGATATTAAAGAAAAAAAAAAAAAAGGTAAGAGTTGGCTTTTACTGCATGCTGGAGATCAAAGCTTCATGCATGTTGGTGGTTTGATGGGGTGCTTTCTGTAATTGCTATGCCATTAGAGAATATTAGAGATTTACATTAGCTAGAAGTATGTAGGAAAAAAAAAAGAGATAGGGAAAGGAGGAGGATGAGATATGTTGTTCCGCTGAAGAGAGGCCTAACCTTCTATTTTGTACTTGCAAAAGAGCCTTTTCAAATTCATGATCACAAGAATAAATACATTAATATATATTTGAACACTTGCACTTTCAACTACCTGTTTGCTGATGGCCATAGCCCAAGACAACAGGCTGGTGCCCAGAGCTGAATTGTCAGTGCAAAACACAAACGTTTTGAATATCCAAAGAGCTGAAAATCATAGTGGAAAAATATTTCAGTAATAATGCAGGTTACAAAGCACAGCATTACAGTGCATTTCCCAGATCAAAAGGAGAAGTGCAATAAAACCAGGAAGACATATACCCTTCTAAATAAACAACATTCAAAAACTAACTTTAAAATAGCTGAAAGTGTTTGGGAGTCTGTGAAGTAGATTTCTCTTCAAGGAAGCCCATAACCAGCTCTAGCTACAGATAATGGCTTCATATCAGTGTATGTTTTTGAATCAATAATGAAAGAAAATCTAAGGCTTCTTAGGGCTAAAGATTTGTGATTCTGCTTTGCTTCCTTTGTGCATCATTAAGTAATGCAGGAGCATATTGCTTCCTGAGGATTTCTCCTTTCAAGCCTGCTTTAATGTCTACTGCCAATTTAGTAGTTCAAACAAGGAGGTTTGATCTAGAAACAAGATCATGAAACACAAGCCCTCTTTCTAACTTTGTGACCACAGTATGCTACCTGTAGATATTCTACAAAACCAAGGACTGTCACAGTTGCCAATTTTATGTAGCGTCACTGGACATTCTTGAAGTTCCCCACTGAAGACGTGGTGTGTTAGCAGCTGGCAAGTGTCAAAGGCTGTTACTCCTTGATCTTCTCTCATTCCAGCTATACTGCTTATGGTTTCCCAGCATCAGAGATTCCTTTGATGGGTTCTAGTTTTAGATGCCCACATCTGAACTTGCTATCACCAGGTCTCTTCATATCCAGTGAAGAAAAATACATGTTGTTCTAGAGAACTTCATTCTAGATATATACTTTTTAGGAAGAAATCAGTCATGCCCTTGGAAAAAAAAAAAAAAACTCTTTCTTTCCACAATTTCACAGAGGCTTCAGATCACCGTCTCAGATGCAGACTTTGAGAATGCAGGCTTTTGGCCAAGGTGCATCCCACTCAGTTTTTCTGTATGTTCACTCACAGAATCTCAATTCTGATTATCTGAAAATAAGGACGCATTATGTCATTTTTCAGTTTCTTCAATGCAAGTCATCGAAACGGCCATTCTTTGGCAGCTATTTCACTTCCAGCATTGCTTTGCAGTGCTACTGTTAAATTAAGCCCAGCTGCTTCCTTTTCTCCTCATTGACCTTCTGGCAATTACCCTGTTCTCTTTATTACACCTTATTTTAATGTCAACAGTTTTATGCTAGAGCTCAATCATTTGGACGCTCGAATGACTTCACAGAAGACTAAGAATGAGAAAAAAAAAGTCTCTTTAATATATTTAGATGGAAATTATAGTAGATAATTAACTTTAAAACACATTTGTACAACTGAGATTTACTGAGTCCATACACCCAAACCAAACATAATTAAAGTTATTCCATTCATTATTTGGACTGTGTTTTTACTTTCTGTGTTCTCTAAGATATGCTAGTGATTCTCATAAGATAACTTTTCAGCTTTTGTTTCCAAGCAGAGCCAACAGAAAAGGAAAAGAAAAAAAAAAAAAAAGGCATTCAGTGTGAGGGATTCTGAGTTCCTAAAGAGTCTCCATGCCCACCCATCTCTTTATGAAATACCTAGTTTCACTTTGAGATGCAGAGCTTAACACATAAACTGTCATTGAGAGTGGTGAGAGAGATAGAAGAAATAGAGAGAGAGGTTAAGAACGGCCATGTTTTGAATAAGATTCCTTTGTCTATGCTGGATATCAGGCCTCCCAGGTTAGCCACTTCTGGTTGCTTGAAGGAATCACAATTTTTTCTGTTACCACAGGGATTTCAGAGAAGTATAATGCAAAGAGCTTTATTTCAGTATCTCACTCTAAATAAATATAATGCAAATCATTAACAAACACAGTGTTATCTGTAATGAATCTGATATCTTTGCATGCATTTTGTATTTTTTTCTGGTATTTGTTGGACATGGATGGAATTTTTGCAACATTCCATTTCTGAATGGAGTTTGCCAGAAATAAATGCATAAAAAATGCATAGAGATTTTTTTAAAAAGGTCTAAAAGCCTTCTCGTGGACCAATAGTGTATTACATTATCTCTAATAGTGACTTTCACCTTCTCCTCAAGACAACATTAACTTAATTCTGGATGTATTCTAGTATACTCCACATCATCCACTCATACAGTTGTTTTGTCTCATTGAACTCTTGCATCCAGCGAGAGCTCTGTGAAAAAAAGACTGATGAATTGAGACCATAAAGTGCATTGCAAGATTTAGGAGATATCTTTTCTTCTGAGACAGAAATATTGGGTCCTGCTCATAAGCAGTTATTTGGGCTTGTTTCCCTCTGCCTCCTGTGTTAAAACCAGACTTAGTGAAACTGGCAGCAACAACATTTTTGAGGCACAGCCAGAGGTGATATTTACTGCAGAGATAATGTCTTGAGGGCAGGAAGAATACTTCTCGGATTTGTTAGACGTGCATTACATTGATACCTACGTAGCAGTTATCATGGCTGGCCTTAAGAAAGAAACAGACTCCTTAATTTACAGTATAACAACAATAAAACTTTAGTGACTGTGGTCTTGGCTCAGCAAAAAATGTCCATGATGATACAAAACCATGTTGATACTTCTTTTTATTACTAAACCAGAGTGTCTACACACAAAAAAACTGACTTCCTTATATAAATCAAGCATGACATTATACATCTGTTGTTACGCCACTGACAAGACATAGAATATTGTCCCTTGCTCCTGAACAGTAGGTGTGGGCCCTAGATCAAGATGCTTCCACCTAGGCTTCACCTGTGAGACTATAGTTCATTTGAGAATAAGAGAAATCATATAAATAGCAAGGATGAGCCTCAATGTGAGCACGGGGAGTTTTTATACAGCAAAGCTCAACTGAAGAGTTGATGCCAGAAGTCTTTACATTCTACAAAGAATCCACAATTTGTAAAATGTATTGGTATTTATCACTGGGAAATCAGCACTTGCATAGCCTGAGGAGGAAGGAGTTTAATCCTCTTGCAACTTTGCCAGGCACAGAAAGATCCGCTTTGGTTTTGAGACAAATCTGCCACCAGCTATCCACTGCTCTTTTCTTTTGATGACATATGTTCATATCTCACTGACATCCGTATGCTCTGTCATCCAATAAATATTTCAATAAACAGATGTATATATCCTGCATTTTAAAAAATAATAATACATTATTAAAATGCATAGAAAGCTCCCCAACAGCTGTTTTAGACTTTTGTAATAAAAGATATTCCTGGGCAGATACAATATAACATACTTGGTTTTCTTCGTAATAGTTTGGGGATTTTTTTTAGAGAGCAACTGGGTTGAGATAGTAAACCTCAGAAAATCTTGTGTAGTCAGATTTTTTTTTAATTATGTTCAGTTCTACATTTTGAAACATTTCAAAATTATGTTTATATACATTTTTATTTGCCCAAGTCAAGGTACAGAGTTCTCTGAGAAGAACTGGCCGTGACCCTGTTATGCAACTAGCAAATTTCTTTTTTCATGCAAAGGAACAATCAAACATCTTAAGAGATATGTCATCATATGGTAAAATGTACACTTAAAGCACTGCCCTTTTATATGGACACTACACAGAATATTCCTTAAACACTGACTCAAATAAGGAAGCGGGAATGAGATGCCAACTCAGTAGTTTGTGTCTCATGGCCTCTGTGAAAACAGCAGGGCTGTGTGGAAGGAAAAAAAATAGGGAAAACTGAGAAAAAGAAAACAAAAATATCTACAACAAACAAAAACCTCATTAATGTTTACAAATATGTAAAGGATGGGTGTCAGGAGAATGGAGCCAGGCTGTTCTCACTAAGGTACGAATCATAGAATGACAGAATGATAGGAGCTGGAAGGGACCTCTAGAGATCATCTAGTCCAACTCCCCTGCTCAAGCAGGTTCACCGAGGTCAGGTCACTCAAGAACATGTTCAGGCAGATTTGAAAATCTCCAGAAAAGGAGTCTTCACACCTTCCCTGGGCAGCCTGTGCAAGTGCTCTGTCACCCTTACAGTAAAGAAGTTTTTCCTTAAGTTTTAGTGGAACTTTCTGTGTTCCAGCTTATTTTCATTACCCCTTGTCCTATCACTGGACACTACAAGAAAAACAGTTGCCCCATCCTCTTGACATACACCTTTCAAATACTTGTAAGTATTAATGAGATGCCCCCTCAATCACCTCATCTCCATGAACTTCATCACTGAGCTGTTCAGGAGGTATTGAGCACAGACATTAAATAGGATTATGCAACACCCATCTGCTCTGGCTAATTAAAATGTGGAAAACAGTCGGTATCAAAGTATTTTGTTTAGACAGTTTATGGCTGATGTAGGTAGTTCTGTATGTGCTGCAGTGGTTTCACTATTTGGTAAGACTCTGACGATTTCACAGTGACCTGACTTTAAGTATAGCTAATGTCATTTGCCCAAAAATAATTCCAATGGGATTAGGGTTTTTAATAAATAATTGGCATTTTATTTATGTATTTTGGAAATTATATTCTTAGGCCTGTACTCTATAAATTATGTCCATTACTAGCTTCAGCTACCACTTTCACCTACATTTTAACTACATTATAGATGATCTGTGCTTTTAGAATACTCTTCTTTAAGAAAAAAGCATATTTGAGCTACATTCTTGGGTTTAAATGGACTCACTTGAGTCCTGTAAGTTTTGCTTTTTCACAAGTCTGTCTAGCAACAAAATTTGCTTTTGCAAGACTGAGTTATAGCAACGAGTTGTATCAATGTGCTTTGCATGTGTCCAGCAGGTAAGATCCAGTCAAGTAAAACATTCATTCAGACCTGTAGTCTCTTCACTGTGACCCTCTGGTTTGTGCCACGGAGAAAGTTATAGTAGGGATGAGTTGTTCTGGCAGCTTGTTTCTTATATCCTTCTTTCCCAACGACCCCAGCGCACAGTGCTGCTCCAACAACATGACCAAGAGTTCATCCCTTGCATGCACACACTGCACACAGTACCTGCTAGATGCCACATACATGTGGGAATGTGTCTGCAACATAGTATGGAGACTACCTTTATTTTTTTTTTGTTAAACATTGCTCAACTATCTTAGGTGACTGAAGTTACATCCCTCATTGTAGGGTGCACATGCTCAGCAGCACACTGTATCACAGAATCACAGAATCACAGAATGGTGGGGATTGGATGGGACCTCTAAAGATCATTTAGTCCAGCCCTCCTACTAAAGCCAGGTTCACCTCAATCAGGTTACACGGGAACATGTCCAGGAGGGATTTGAAAACCTCCAGAGAGGGAGTCTTCAGAACCTCCTTGAGCAGCCTGTGCCAGGGCTCCCTCACACTTACAGTAAAGTTTTTCCCTAAGTTTTAGTGGAACTTTCTGTGTTCCAGCTTACGTTCATTACCCCTTATTCTATCACTGGACACAACAGAAAAAAAGTACCACCCCATCTTCTTGACAAGTGCCTTTTCAATACTTGTGTTAATGAGATCCCCCTGCAGTCTTCTCCAGGCTCAACAGCCCCAGTTTCTGCAACCTTTCCTCATGAGAATGATGTTCCAGTCTCCTAATCATCTTGGGGGCCCTGCCCTGAACTCTCTCTAGAAATTCCCTGTCCCTCTTGAGCTGGAGAGTCCAGAACTGCACACAGTGCTCCAGATGAGGCCTCACCAGCACACCTAACAGCCATAAGTCTAGATGGTTTAGATCAGGGTAACCCCTGTCATAGGTGCCACAGCTCCTTGCCAGTGTATTCAATGAAAAGCTGAACACAAGAACAGGATGAGATGTACCTCAATCTACCTTCGTCATGGAGCTAGGCCAGGTCTTAGTTTTCTCCCTAGAGCAAAGGGAAACACAGCTATGTTCTGCAGCATGATACAGTTCATGTGGCCCACTGTAGCCAAGAGATTGGGCACCACTTCATCATCACTTGAAATCTCAGTACTTGCGATTTCTCAGACACTTGTCAGATAAGTGAAACCCCAAAAGAACCCTGGTGCAAAACCACATGTGACCATAGGTAGGATTATGGTGACTACTTTGGTATTACTTTGGTGGCCTGATGTAAGATTTGCCTCATGTAAGATTTGCCTGATGTGGCAAATCTGTTCTCAAGGTCATTTTGTTGGGCCCCAAGTTCCTTGTTCCTCTGAAGAAACCGTCTGTTGCCATTAGTTTTCTTTCAGGTATCCCACCCTTTTTCTACCTCAGCATTCAGCCAAGATGAGTAGGTTTATGTATCCACTAGACACATCACTGAAGTGATCAACAGGAATACAGCTTTAAAAAAAGATGGCATTTATGTTGTCACCATTATGTTTTAGAGTCAATGCCTGCTACAGATGAAAAGAACTCCTGCCCCTGCTAGACTCATATCTGCCCTACCAATTGTACATGGATTTGCATCCTCTTCACATTTGGATAGTTGTCATTAGCAACCCAAGTATTAAATACTTCTTAAAGGAAATCTTGGGCTTCACTGCACAGATCTGTGGCAGAGTCAGTTCAGTGACAAATCTGCAGCCCCTGTAAAAGAGTTAAACGAAGCTGGAGTTCTTCGAACTTAGAAGAAAAGATGATTTGAATAACCCTTTTAACAAAACAAGATGGGTTTTAAGCAACATAGATTCAGTAGAGAGTCTTAAAATCGATGTGCAGAAAGCTTTAATAACTTCCTCAACCACTGTTTTCCTCCTTGCATGAAAATGACTCATTAAAAGGACACATCAAATTGCTCTCCATGTCTGTGAAAGCGAACACCAACACAATTGGAGAATTTGCTAAACTGTTACATTGAATGCGATATATAACAAGAGGGCTAGGAAGCTGCTGCATTAACATGTGGGAGATGTTAAGAGAAAAACACAAATGTCAATGTAAGAATGGGGAGGAAATTTGAATTTGCAATTACACTTCAGATTTTTTTTTAAACAAACGTTACAGTTTGTAAAACAGAAAGAAGCTTAGTTCAGTAGTTCATGCTCCAGATTTTCAATATAATTTTGATGGAAGAATACAGAACGTTTGGCTCCATGCTTTAGGTTTGTTTCGGTTTTGGTGTAGTATTTTTGCCCTCTGTTCTACACAGAGCACTCATGACATCCATCTGTCTTAGCTGTTGTGGGAAACAGAAACATATTCTTAGGCCCACATACAGGTAAAAAGTTAAGCTTGATGTTTACCATCGCTGATTAGAGATTGTTATAGAGATTTCATAGCTAAGAAGTCCTTTAAATGAAGTGTCATATTAATCACAGAAAATTACTTCTAACCATCCTTCTATAGTCAAACCCCTAACAAGGCCAAGAGTGAGAAAACTAGGCTGTAAAAAGAAGAAAGAAAAAAAATCTACCCCTCTCTCACAAAATCGCCAAGTCCCAAAATTGCAATGTTGCGTTTTCTTTTGGTTGGGAAGGAAAGTTCCACTGCACTTGTGCTTGGGAGGTGGGTAGGAGTATGACAAGCACAGCCAGGAATGCCATTACTTGGCAGTCCAGTACTACCAGAGAATGCACATCAAACTACATGCATGGTGCTTCTCAGTCCTTTGAAAAACTACTATCAAGTCATCTATCAGAGGACCAGGCTGAGGTTTCGGTCTCTCAAGCCCAAAATATGTTTCTCCTTTAAGCATGCAGAGTTCATATAAAACACATTTTTTCTTTGAAAAAGCCACAAAGTACTTGCATCACTTCATGAGCCAATAGGATGAGCATCTCCTGGAGTCTGCTCCACAGACTGCGGAAGGAGACTTCTCCAGTCCTCCTCCTTGCTACCTACCCTGTTGAGGACTTTTGTTTCAGGCTTCTGGGAAGGGTAAGGTAGATGAGTTTCTGAGGACCTGAAGATAACTGGAATCAATATGAAGTTGTGCAAGGGGATCTCCTCTTGAGAATATCAAAAGGATGTATTTATGGACATTATTTCACACTCCAATAGAAAGGCATAAACTTTGTGAAGCTCAGCACAGTTACTTTTTATTAATAAGTCTAGCTGAAAGCAGCAGTTGAATCAATGCTTTAGTAGAAAAGACTGTTTACTCTGATCGTTAAGGAGAGTCGAACAATTAGCCTATCAATAAGAGCTCTGCCAGTCAATTCAATAGAAGATCTCATTTTCATAAGGAATTCAGGTGGAAGTCTCTGCATGCTATTCTGTTTCAGAAGACGAATCTAGTAATATTACAGGAAACAAAAAACCACAAAAACCTCACAATATTGTTTGAAGAAATTATTTACTTAATATGACCTACCTGTGATAGCATTTTTCACAGCACAATAATACCAGCAAATTTTACTACTTGCTGAGGGAGGCACTTTGCTATCAGAATGCGTTCTGAACATGTTCAGCTAGTTCAGCTCAAAGGAAACAATGGAGCTTGTAGACATGGTAGGCTACCATTCAAGTTGGCAAGGCTCCCGTTACAAATATTCTTTCCTTTGAATATCTCTTGCTGTCCAAGCCCTACACGGTGCATCTAATTTCAGCACTGTCTGTAAGGAGGGAATTTCAGAGGAGGTGTGGATCACATCCTGTGTTATGCTGAGTGAGCATCTCCAGAGAAGGTTGTAGAAGCCGAGGCCCTGATCCAGAGAGTCTTGGTGAGAGTATGGCCACAGAAAGCTTTGAATCTAGCCCAGAGAGTGCACAGCACATCTACAGAGGTGTTCAGCTGCTAGCAGGATAAAGCCTCAGCTAAGAATATGTAAAACTATTGTCCTTCGTGTCATTTTTGACATTTAAGGGTAGCCCTGCAGAGCATGACAAACTGAGCTTTGTCTGATTAAAAAGTATGGCATGGGACCCTAAATTACTGAAAATAAAATGTGTATTGTTACATATTGCTGCTATATGTTTTCTACAGTTTGTATATGAGAAAGTATGATTAAAAGTCGATGAGAGACTGTTTATAAATTTTGATTGCTTCATAATTTTAACTCTGAGCAACATTTTTATCATAATTATAGGCTTTCTTAAAGCATTTATGCAGATTGTTTTATTCAAAAGAGGTTTATTCCATATAAACTCCACTCTTTTATCTCTCCATAAAAATCAGCGTGTGAATTCCCAGCAACCACAACCCCACTAGACAGTCATCACATTAGTAGCAGAGATATTTTCAAACAAGGCAACATTCCTCAGATGTTCTGAACATTATTTCCCATTTTCCCATCCCAGCGAGTGTCATGGTGGTGTATAGAAATAATAATCCTTAGCACACTTATTATCTCTTTGTCTCTCTTTAAAAGTATTAACAAGCTTATAGTGGTAATTCCTTTGTGGTGTTCCTGTGTGTTAGGGTAGCCTGTGTATTTGTGGTTCAGTGGAGGCTCAGGGAGATAAAGTCAGATACCTCACACCTTCAGCTCAAGGAGTTTAAATCCAGGGATTTAGATGCAGAGCTTCTGATCACTTAATTGAGAAATCAGTATCTAAATATCTTAGATCCACAAATGTTGAAGTCTAAAGGACTTACCCAGGAGCCTCAGGCTGTTTCTGTTAAACATCCAGCTGATTGCACTGTTTCAATGTCTGTGAACTGATTTTGTGGCCTGCAGCAAGGAACTAGTCGAGTCCATGGCTCCCCATTCAGATGTCCGTTTGATGTCCGTTTTGGCTGTGAGGAGAGGAGTCTGGAGCAAACTGTCCTCTCTCCTTCCCCCACATTTCCTCACAAAGGATCAGAGATGTATATCCCAGCCAAAAGCCCAGGATTTCTGCAGTGGGGACAATTAAGGCATCAGGATGCTTAGGGGAAGCTTCAGGAAACAAATTGACAGCATAGTTAGACCTAATGTAGCAGAAAAGCAATTTAACCCACTGGTGAACCAATGGCAGTCCTGGTAACACAACTGAGGAGCCCAGCAAAAGTGAAGTATCTTCAGTGAAAGAGAAGTTGAAAGGTTCAAATAGTTTCATGGCAGTCACTGTCTCATAAAGCTATGCTTTATTATGGGCTTCTCAGCCCAGTGACCTGAGAAGGCACTTCTCCAGCACTGAAACATCTATAGAGTTAATAAAGGAAAACTTTTACCCTCTATTTGCATATACAGCAAGGGCATCAAATGAACAATGTGCTGTCACACACACACATCCCCAGGAATTACAATATGTACTGCTAAATGTTTATAAAATATGTAGGAATGTGTTTGCCATCATAGAAAAAGGGTTTGGTACGTGTGCTTGGATGCTCAGAAAGAAACTGATGAACGTGTTCTGATAGGCTCATGACAGTGACAACAGAACATCCAAATGCATCATTCATCAATGAGGAGTGTTATTTTGCCTCAGTCTCCTTGATAATCCACAAAGCCACTCTCCATTTTACTGTACTACCTTCAATGATTTCCTCAAATGTCTCATGTTGCAGTGGGATGATCTGATCCCCACTCCATACTTTCTAGTCATCCTCTGAAAAACTGTTCTTGGAAGTCTTATGCTGCACTTAAATGGTATGGTTTAGACTTCAGACCCTATTCAAAGGGGAGGCAAAACTAAGACCCTAAAAAAAAAAAAAAAACTAAGAAAACAATACTGCTCTAAAATGAAATGAGAGAATCAACACAGTGCAAATACTGAGTTCTGTGTGGCAGCTCAAGTAAGTTCCATCTCTGATGTTTGTAGCTTGCAGCCTTCACGTTACAGGGTTTGTAGCTTCCCTCTAATTTTGCTCTGGTGTAGTTCAGGCATAATTCCACCGAAGTCATAGGAACTGATCCCATGGAAGACATGACTTTAGCCAATTTTGTGTTTCTTATCTACAGCACAAACCACATTTAGTCCTTGAACAGTAAAATTGTGCTCACCTTTACTTCCATTTCCCATGTTATTTTAGTCATTTTCCAGCTCTATCATTTGAATTCATCCCATAACTTTTCCACATTGAAAATATACTAATATTAACATTTGAAATATGGGAGTCAGTACAAGTTGAGTGCTTGAATTTCTGATGACATTGCAGTTGGAAATATTTATCTATGTCAACTGTATTATGGTTTCCAAGGTTCAGAACTGTTTCATGTCAGAACACTGAAAAAGAGACAGTTGTGTCTATGTTGGAAAACAACAAAATATTTGTACAAGAATACTGATGAAAAAGCAATCACATTAGAGGTGACCAAATGTCTACTTTTAAGTGGCAAGAGGAGGTTTTTACTATCTATCAAGAATATCAATAAATATTTTTCCAGAAGTGTTGATAATATTTTTTTTGCTTGAAAATTAGGGTCATGTGTTCACCACAGCCTTTCTTTGCAGGCACATGGGCTGAATGACTGCTACAGGCATTTTTCTGTGGAATAAAGAGAGGCCTCCCAACCTCCCCACTTGAGAATCAGGGACTGGCCACAAAGCCAGCCTGGGCATTTGAACAAGCTGCTATGCACCATAGTTGCAGCTGCAGTTGACTTACAAGTCAGTCAGAGGTGATTCTTCCAGAATAAAACCTGCTTTCTTCTTACCATTACCCAATGCCAAGCTTGTAGTTAGCATTGCCAAGGAAGAAAGCTTACCTGGAGGCTGGTGGTTGTGACCCGAGGAGTGTCCAGTAACCTCAGCTTGGAGCACTCCTGGCATCACTGGGCTCTAAATATATATATACACACATAGATATATGTAATATTTTTTGAATCTGAGGTTTCTGAGGCAGCAACGTGCTGTCAATCCCAAAAGCACTCTGTCTGCCAAGCTGCCCTAAGAGCCCTGGGAAGAGTTGAGGGCAGCTTTGAGACTCTCTCCGAGAGCTTGGAGGTGTCCCCAGACACACCAGGTGGGGAGGCTGCGGTCATTCCCTTCTCCCCGTGTTTTCTGAGCACCTGAGGCAGGGTTGGCCAGCGTTCCTGGCATTCGCTGGTGGTCTGCAAAGGTAACGGGAGAAAGTCTCTGCAAAAAAAACCAAAACAAAACAAACACCACAAAAGAGGCAAATACGAAAACGCTGTAATCAAGCAGCAGAGATGGGGGGGGGGGGGTTGGCTGTGTGGCTTCTGCTCAAAGGCGACTTAAAGAGCAGACAGCAGTAACTACATATGATCAGTAATCATCCTGTGTGCATTCCTCTACACATTTGACATCAGCTAGGACAGTGCAAATACTGCAACTGAATACTCAACAAGGAAATCAGCTGACCGTGTGTTCAAACTATAGTTAATTATCAATATGAACAAGTATTTTCAATTAAATGTTTCATCTAATCCCCTGACGTCGACTTGTTTAGGAAAATACATGTTAAGCTTCCCAAATGATAATGTGGGTGGAGATTTATGCTAGGGAATTTTATGTCTTCCATATATCATTCGTGCCATGAATTATCATCTTTTTCTCTTCTTGCTTCGTTCTAGTCAGCTGAGGCAACGAACAATTTTTTGTATAAATATTTATGACTTTTTTTTTAACGTTCATAGGGAATTTGTTAGAGAGTTCTCTCGAAGCACAGGAGCAAATCACATCTCGGTGAAGACGTCTTGGAGATGTGAGTTCAAAAAGAAAAGCAGCTCGCATTTCAGAAGTAAAAGTATCTTCAGAAGAAATTAAGTGTAACTAATATGTTTCCCTGCTACCGTTCCTAATCTCTCTTCCTAGGGGAGTGCCTGCGAGCCTTTGCGGCAGGTCTGGTCACCTTCTTGCACGGTCCTTCACTCACCCTGCAGAGGCTGCAGTTGTGCAGCTGCCTGCTGCCCTTGTTTGTGGTCTTTCCTTCCCCTGACGCCTTCTAAATCAACCTCCTCGAGTCTCGCTGTAGAAAACACTCCCTGAAATCTCAAGACCCTGCCAAGCCCTTCTTTCTTTCCTTCTTTCCTTCTTTCCTTCCTTCCTTCCTTCCTTCCTTCCTTCCTTCCTTCCTTCCTTCCTTCCTCCCTCCTCTCTCCCTAACACTTCTGATCTGGAGGGCGGCGAGCTGAGGACATGAGGCGTCGTGGTTTTCCAGTACCTGCTGCCATCAGTCCCTTTCGATGAGCTGTCATATTCGTCCTTAATTTCGGCTTTCCCAGGCACTATTCTTATCTTCCACTGTTTGAAACGAGGGGAGACTGAGCACAATTTGGAGGTCAGATTTCCGAATCAACCCGTTTTAAATAGCAAATCCACACGGGAGATTATCTATCTCGTATACAGTTTACACGCTGACACCGCTTTTTAAAACCCTATATGTGGGTTAAAACTCAATTTTACACACACCCCCCCCCACCCCCCATTTATATCAGATGTAGGTTTGACATCTGTTTGCCAGAGTGTTTCGCACTTAGCCTAACACCCACTATTAAATGACAAAATTGTGGCAGGCTGTCAAAGCCAGCTGACTGACAGCTGCTCTACTTTGAAAAAAAAAAAAAAAAGAAAGAAAAAGGCCCATTCAAATATTTGCAGGGTTTGAAGCTTTCTGTAACGCTCTCGCCGTTCTCCCCGTTATTTAGCGTGTACAAATCGAAGTTTTCTAGCCGCTTTCCCCAGCGTTGCCGGCTTTCCGTGCTCCGAGCGGGAGCGGCGGGAGCTGGCGGGGATTCAGCGCCCGACGCGCTGGGGCGGGAGTGGGGGCGGGAGGATCGCGCCGGGTCCCCGCGTTCTTCCTATCTGCACAAACCCGATAAAACTGTCATTTAACAGCGTTTCTTAATATTGCAGCTAATTAGAGCCGACGTGTTATTGAAGTAAAAGGTTGGGGGGGAGGGGTGGAAATCCACTTAAAAGACAGGGGAGAGGGGGGAAACGAAAAGGAGGGAGGGGGGTGTAAAATGTTCCAGTGCTGGTAGGAAACATTTCCCCTCGGGAAAAAGAATGGGCTTTGGGGAAGGCACACCGAGGGCATACTCGCACTCCTGCGGCGGTACCCCCTCTCTCTGCCACCACCGCCGGTGGGCCCTCTGGGTATTGGCCAAGCCCGAGGAAGCTCTGACAGGACGTGCGAGGGACGAGGATGGAGGGTGAGCGCTGTGCCTTGGCCGAGGTGGCTCCTACTTCCAACCCCACTGATGAAGGAGATGCCATTTAATTCGGGCGGTTAATACACGCCCGTCCGTTCCCCCGCTCCTCCTCGTGCGCGAAAACGAGTCTGTAAACGGCAACGGTGGTTTAAACTGAAAAGCCGTCTGCTTTTTATTCTAACATCCCTAATGACGGTATGTGACTGAGCAACGCAAAGTAGCTGTGGCGAGGTCACCCCTGCACGCCAAGTCGTCTCAGAGATTGCTGGGGTTTATTCGAACCTCGGGTGCTTCCCACAGTCCGTGCGAGCCAAGCAGGGTTCCAGCTGCCAACCAATTCGAAGGTTAATGTTTGGGGGGGGGGGGGGGCTGGGAAGCTGGAGGGGGGGGGTTATATTTATTAGTTTATATTTTTTTTAATGAAAAATAGATCCACCCCTGAAGGAAAGAAGGCGGCACTCCGGCAGCTGTCCTCAGTGTCCATCCCAGGCTCAGGGTCCAGGCAGCCACCCCTTGCCCAGCAGCCACCGTCGACTCCGGCTGCGGGCAAACCCATTCCCTGCAACCCCCCTCCTCCCTCTCCGCCACACGCCTCCCTCGTCCCGGCACCCCCAGCCAGACACGCACCCACACGCCGCCGAATGGGAGGAGAACACGGGGCATTCTCTGCTTTACCTGAGAATCTTTAGCTGATTTGTGTCCGTTTTAATAACCTCTTATCGACTGCCTTTCCTTACAGCTCTTGTCATGTTGATAGAAAGAATATTAAAGGGGAGAGTGGAGGAAAAAAAAATATACAAGAGGAAAACTAACGGTGCTGTCTAGGAAAAGGGGAGGTTATAGCAGCGAGCGGTACGGGGCGGAGAAGGTGCAGACCCTCAGCGGTGATCCCGCGGGGAGAGAGGGAGGCTGACAAAGCCCGGCTCCATCCCGAAGAAAGCGAAGGGAGGCAGGGAGAGAGGGGGAGTGAGAGGGCGGAGGACGGGATCTGAGCCTCCCTGGGAAAGCCAAGTTTATTGTCAACAAAGGCGGGTCTGGCCGGACTCGCAGCCTCCTTGATCCCTAACTGCCGGGCATCGGACCGGCAGGGCGTGGGGGAACGGGAGCGGAGGACTGGGGTCCTGGGGCAGCGGCGGCGAGAGGCGGGCGGTGGCGGGGGGAGCCCAGTGGCGGTCCAGGCGCCTCACAGGTGCGGGAGGGAGCAGCACCTGGAGGGGGAAGAGTTCTTCCCTTCCCGAGGGCATCTCCCCCGGAAAAAGAGGCAGGGAAGAGTGGCCCAGCAGGAGCGGAGAGAAGGGCAAGGTTAGAGGAGAAAGTGCGTGTGGGAGTGGAAGAGGATAAGAGAAATAGGAGGAAGGCTCCGAGCTCCACCTCCCCTCTCGGCGCGGCGCTCCAGCTGCTCTCAAACCAACTGCTCAATTCTATTCACCACCACCATGGAACAAAAAAGTGGCTATTTATTAGAATACTTGTTTGGTATTGTTCGGTGCCACACAAAAGACGTTTCATTATGTTGGGGTGGGGAGAAAAAGCCCTTCTCTTTTTTTAATTCCCTTTTCTTTTTCTTTTCTTTTTTTTTTTTCTCTTTTTTCCCCCAGACAGAAACAATAACTTGAAATTGTCTTTAAAGTCTTTTCTATCAATAATAAATTTCATTTTCTTCTCGCTCTCCCTCTCTCCCTCTCTCCTGTGAAGAAGCCGGGGGGGGGGGGGGGNGGGGGGTGTATGTGTGTGTGTGTGTGTGTGTGTGTATGTGTGTGTGCGTGTGCGTGTGAGGGAGAGAGAGCGAGCGAGAGAGAGAGCGAGCGCGAATGGTGAGTGTGCGTGTGCCGCCGGGCACTCGTGGCTCGGGCACAGCCGCCTGGGAGCCGCGGCTGGGCGAGGGGCGAGGAGGAGAGACAGCCGCAGGCGGAAGGCTCGCCGGCCCCGCCGTACCCCCGCCCTCTCCCGGGTTGCGCTGCCTTGCGCCTGCCCGGGCATGGTCGGAGGAAGGTGTGAGCTAGGCTAGAGCAAAGGGGAAAAAAAAAATCAACTAAGCAAAACAAACAAAAATAGTAATAAGAATAATAGTAATAATAGTAAGGCTGCCCCTTGAGCTGATATGTTGAGAGGAGGCTGGAGCTGGAAGAGCAACTGTAAGTGTGCCTCTAACTTTTGAGGGGGTCTTCACCCTGTCTCGGGAAGGGAGGAGGGGAAGCCGGCGAGGGGAGGGCTTCCGAGTTACTCTCGCTGCAAGGAGGGAAGAGCCGTTTGCAATCACTGGGTTATCGGCTGTGACAAGGGTTGGGGCGAGGGGGGGAGTGTTGACAGTGTTTTGGGCTGTCCCCCTCCGCCTTCCCGCGGAAGATGCCTCACTGAATTTGGAAGAGGGGGAGGAAAGCGGCGGCCGGAACCGTGGGCTGCGGGCGGGTTGGGGTGGAGAGGGCGACGGGGATGCCCCGGTGCTGCCCCCCGAGCCCGCAGCGGTCTCTCCGCTTCCACTTTCAAAAATTAACGTATCGGGGTGTGGGTGCCATTTAGTGAAAAGTGTCTTGGGCAAAGAATCAATTTCGCTGTGACTGACCGGCGGGCTAGGCTATAATACTGCCAAAAAAAAAAAAAAAAAAAAAAAAAAGAAAGAAAAAAAAAAAGGAAAAAAGGGAAATCAATAGGCAGAGCAGACCTCAGCTATTACAACTAATGCCTGCTTAATCTCTGCCCCTCGGAGCCAGCGTTCGCATGGGCTCTTAGCATTGCTAATGCGGCCAGGCTGAGCCCGTCTCCATATTCCCAGGGCAAGGGGGATCCTCGGATCCGATCCCCTCTGAAAGTGACAGCTGCCAGGACCCTTTCGAGAGGGAGGCTCTGCCCAGCCTGACAAAACAAAGTCCCGGCGAAAAGAAACTCCCAAGTGCAAGGGGTACCTGGGCCGAGCTGACCCGGGGTCTTACACTCTTTCCCCAGCTCCAGAGTGGCCTTACAGCTTCTCCCTATTGCCATAAAGTATCGGGATGTTTAAAAGGTGAAATGGATTTTTCCTCTCTTATTTGCCGGTGGTGTTTGGGGTCGATCAACAGGCAATGGAGCAAGGCTGTGGATCTATCGATCAGGGAGGGGACGGGTTTTGGCTCAATCTCTTTTCAGAAACAGGTGTTTAAACATGATAGCGGCTCCAGTCAATTAACCCATTAAAAACCCGTTTTATCGCATTGATTCCCGCAGGCTGCCATAAAAGGTTGCGGTTTGAAAGCCTCTTTGTTTAAGGGCGGGGGG
>WBNH01007913.1:80223-128442 GCA_013401255.1 Urocolius indicus | reverse complement strand
TAAAAAGAAAAAAAATTAATATAATATTTTCATCCTGATTTTATTTTTATGAATATATTCAAAGTGGCTAAAAAAGTATTATAAGAAGTCTTTGAGTTTCCCTTCAGTAATTACATTTTCTAACCAAAAGAGCATCTGACTAATCACAAATCCTTTTTGCATTCACTATAAGGCATCCACATAAATCACAGTGCCCTGAAAAAAATTCACAGGTGTTTACTAAAGTGTGTCAAAAATGTAACATAGATTTAAATTAACTTAAAAATACCAAATGTTCTTTGCCTCCTTGATTAGCAGAATAAAGTTTTTACTCTTCTAAAAAAATGCTTGATATATAGTTCTAAAGAGTTTATATGGATTGCATTAATAAAAATTGTGCACTTCTTTAAAACTGCAAACTAAGCAATTTAAGATTATACATCTTACTGACTTTCAATGACACTCTTCTTCCTAGATCAATCCTAAATCTTGAAACTGAGTTTAAACTGTACATAGAGGTTTATAAATACCTTTTCTTCAAATTGACTCAAAAACTTTTGAGGCCCACATCAAGGTTGGGTAATTCTATCAAATCCAGAGTCGTTTTGTTGAGACTAAAGTACAGATTGGGAAATAAACTGATAAAGAATAGTGCAGGGGAAAGGAATCTGGGGGTCCTGGTGGACAGTAGGATGATCATGAGCCAGCAATGTGCCCTCATGGCCAAGAAGGCCAATGGCATCCAAGGGTGGATTAGAAGAGCTGTGAGCAGTAGGTCAAGAAAGGTTCTTCTTCCCCTCTGCTATTATGAGAGCACATCTGGACTGGTGTGTCCAGTTCTGAGCCCTTCAGTTCAAGAAGGACAGAGAGCTGCTGTAAGGAGTACAGTGCAGGGCCACCAAGATGATGGAGTAAAGCATCTCCATTTTGATGAAAGGCTGAGGGAGCTGGGACTCTTTAGCTTGGAGAAGAGGAGACTGAGGGGTGACCTCAATAATGGTTACAAATATGTAAATGGGCACTAATACGACAAGGGGCAATGGGTATAAGATGGAACATGAGCGATTCCAAAGAATCTGTCGTGGTTTGGCCCAACTAGAACAGCAGCACCACGACAGTCTCTTGCTCTGTGCCCCCATTCACCCCTAACCTCATTAGGATGGCAAAGGCCTCACAAAAATGGGGGGAAAGAGATAAGCCAGGTTGTTATGGATTAAGACAAGGGCAGAGAGGGCTCACTGCCAATTATCGCTCCATGTAGAACAGACTCCAGAATTCGACTGAGGAAAGTAGGAAAGTTTATTCTACAAGAAACAGAACCAAATAAAAGCAAAAAGGGAGTAAGATGATGAGAAAAATACAACCAGCACTTTAAGATCTCCATTCCCCATCCCTCCTTTCCTCCCAGGCCTAGCTCACTGCTCCCAATATCTCTACCTATTCCTCCTTCAACGGCTCAGAGGGGCAGGGAGTGGTGGATGTGGTCAGTCTCTCACAGATGGGCTCTGTCACTTCTCTCTTCTCAGATAAGGATGACCCACTGTTCCAATATGGTGTCCCTCCCTCGGGACACAGTGCTTAACAAACTTCTCTGGTGAGAGTTCTTCCCAGTAGGTGTGACTTCTGCTGATACGGAGTCCCTCACACAGGATGCAGTCCTTAGTGAATATCTCTGGCGTGGATTCCTCACCACGATTGCAGTTTCTGTAGATACAGCAACCCTCCCATAGGACAAGATCTCTTCTGCGCATAAGTTTAATGAGGTGCTTTGTCGTGGGTTCCTTCCCACGGTTAAAGCTTCTGTGAATATTGGGTCCCTCCCATGAGACGGGGCCTCCTTTGGCCACAGTTTTGATGAAGAAAATCACTGCCCCTGGCTCATGGCCTTTATTGACATGAATCTCTGCCCCTGGTTCAGGATTTTTAGCAAAATAAATCTTTGTCCCTGATTTGGGGTTTGTAGCCAAATGAGACTGCCTCTGATACGGGGATATTATCAAAATGAGTCTCTACCGCTGATGAGGGTTATTTAAAGAAATGAAAATAAATCTCAGCTTCACCAGTTCTCTCCACAGAATGCAGGGGATTCTCTGCTCTGGTACACCTCCTCCTCTCTTTCCTCACTGACCTTGGAGTCCACATGATTGCTTCTCTCACTCTTCCCACTCCTTGTACCACCATCAGCTGGAGATGTAGGGACAGAAGAAGGAAGAAACGGGAAGATAAAAAAAAGAGGAAGAAGCCTCCTCTTCCAGCTACCTAAAAAGTGATCTTGGAGGCCTCTAATTGACTCAGCTCCAAAAGTGGATCTGGCTCAGAGCTGGGGAGAGTTTTGAGCAACTACTTACAGGAGCTATCTTTACCGCCCCTTCTCCCTTATCAGAAAAGGCCATCGTGTCAGACCATGACATTCCATCTCTTGTCTTCACAAATCTCTTTTAAAGGAAGTGTTAAAAATCCACCTCTCATCCCTTCACCAGAGGTAGAACCACAGAAAAACTCATCAGTCCTTACAGCCCCTTCCCCCTTACCAGAAAAGGCGGTCATGTCAAACCATGACAGAAACACAAGGGTGTGAGGGTGACAGGGCACTGGAATGAGCTGCCCAATTGTGTTATGGAGTCTCCTTCCCTGGAGACATTCAAAACCCACCTGGACGAATTCCTGTGTGACCTACTCTAGATAGTGCTACTCTGGCAGGGGAGTTTGACTAGTTGATCTCTCAAGGTCCCTTCCAACCTGTAAGATTCTGTGATTCTGTGATCCTCCTCTCTTCCGTCACTGACCTTGGGGTCCATATGGTCACTTCTCTCTCTCTTCCAACTCTTTGCACCACCACAAGCTGGAAAAGAAGGAAGGACAGAAGAAGAAGGAAGAAATCTCCTCTTCTGGCTTCTTTTACTTAAAAAGTGATCTTGGAGCCATTTAATTAGCTCAGCCCCAGAAGTGGGTCTAGCTCACAAGTGGGGAGAGTTTTGAGCAACTTCTTACAAAAGCCATCTTTACAGCCCCTCCTCCGTTACCAGAAACAGCTTCATGTCAAACTATGACAGTTAAGTCAGTGAAAGTAAAAGGTGATAGATTCAACCATTAATAAATATATTATGAAATAATATATTATTAGTTATATTATGAAAGTCAAAATTTGTTAATCAGTAACAGTGATAAAAACCTTCTATTCCAAGTAAAGTATGGGGAGAAATATCGATAATCTTATACATCACCTTGTGTTAGCAAAGGCTGATTTTTTAGTTCAAACTGGAGAATATATTGTGGAATGTTTTAAACAAAAGCAGTAACTGACAATAATTGTTTTGTGTTTTCAGTAAGCTAGAACACTGTGTGAACATTTTGTTAATGTTGCCAGAGTAATCATAAAGCACAGATGGCTTGTCCCCAAGACTAGCACACAGGACAATAATGTAGAAGGGTCGTTAATATGTGGAAGATGGCGCATTGTGGCTTTTTTCTTTTTTCTTGAGGAAACATTTTAGTTCTTATCCAAGGGAAAGAACTAATAAAAATTACAAAAAAAAGAAAAGAAATAAAAGAAGAAGAATATAACTTTGAAAAATTAGGCATATCCACTTACATTAGCATATGATCCGCCCCAACATTTTTATTGTTGAAAACTCAAAACTATTTTAGGGTGCAGGGTATAGGAAGCAAAGTTTTATCCTTTAAAGGAACTAGTACACAACACTTTTACATTACCCACCCTTCACCTTCACTTTCCACATAAATTCTAACTATTCTTTACCTGGAAATATCATATCACATTTGAGAAAAAATAAAATATTTGGAAAAGCAATGACCTTTATTTTAGAAACTGCTTTTATGTACATTCATGTATGTTCTGTGTTCCCAGATGGTTCAACTCAAATGCCTTAAACATTAGAGTTATCAAGAGGAAAACAGAGCTGCAATGGATCCTGAGAAAAGCTAGATGGTTTTAATTCAAAGAAGTGTCCCAACATTTAAGTGCTGTTCTTTGACCTACACATCAAGGCTCTGCTTTTACAATGTGCACAAGCATATTTTTAAATCAGCCTTTATTCATATGGCATTTCACAGTGCCTGTACTATTGTAATGGCTTGTTCTCATGTCACATTTAAGCCCTAATCCCTGACTATCTGAAATAGCTGTATGTCTGCATAAACATTGGTATGCATGAAGTGCTTCTCTATCTGAGGAAACCTGAGCCTGGGATAGGAGAAAAAACTTAAAACAACCTTACTTTTTATTTCAATTATTTTAGCATATGTGTAGTGCATACACATGATTAAGACAGGGCTGAATAAAATTAACTTAGCGCTAGTTTCTTCTGACAGTACTCCAGAAAGTTTGGCACTCTTCAGTATCCCTATACTGCACACTTATTTGCACTCAAAGTGATGCTGCAAACCAAAACAGTTTGCATAATGCCTTTTAATATTTTAGAAATGCTAGAGTCATCATGCCCACAATCTGGGCCATGGAATGTGGATAATCCTTTATGAAGGGAAAAACAGTGAAGGTGTTTTATTGTGAGAGGGTCCTCCGATATGTATGGAAGCATCTAAGAGTTTTTTCTAAGAAAGAAATCCCCAAGGTTTTTTTCCATGTGTTTAGCCCCTTCATGATAACACATCTAATACTAGACTTCAGATCCGAAATGGTTAAGGAGATAAGATTTTATTGTATAATTTTGATCCATTATCAGCAATCTGAGAGAGGAAAAACAATCCTCTAAAGAATGTACTAATCTTTTTCTGGAATCCTAAGCATAGAAGAGAAAATTGGAAAAAAATTCCATATAAAATAAACCCAAAGATTAGTGTACTTCCCTTCTTTTTGCATTCCAGCAAGCTGTAGTTCAACATAGTACTTTTGTGTAAACCACAAGTACCATTAAATATGATTTTTGCCAATTTTCTACTCAGGGAATGCTGAGGACTATGGTTGGAGGTGCATATCTATCCTGTTGTATCACTGTACTGTCTCCTTTTGACCTGAACTTGTCCTTTTCAAAGTGCTTCTAAATCTTGCTGATGCCTTGCAGGTGTGAGAGACATGACAATTTGGGTTCATATCAATTATTTCACACCTTTCTGCTTTTTCTGAAGTTTTAGTGTTACCGTGTGATGCATAGTGATAGACATCACTTTTCAGAACTTGTAGCTGCCTCTCAGAATACTGTACGTTCTTGAGCTAGCTCTTAGTGTGACCTATCCATTTAGGAAAAGATACAGTAAATAAACTTACAACCAAAGAGTTGTACAATGAAGCACTTAAACACTATAACAATATTTGTCAGAGTAATAACATTATGCTGTGATGCTTCAGAAGATACAAAGAAATACTCTAAAATAAAACCAACATAAAAACATGTTGTATTTACTAATATTAAAAGTATCTACTTTCCCCCTAAAAATAAAAGAACTATTAGCTTTTTCTGTAGAGTAGAGAAAAACCACTTCTGAAACATTAAATAGGAAATTAATGAATAACAGCTAATCATCACAGACTATTACAAAACCACTGACAGGTCATCTTTGCAATTACACGCTTTGAAAACCCCATACTGAGAAGCAAGCACAAATATATAGTCTGAAAAATTATTATTTGTGGCAATACCCGAAATTCAAGAAGTATCAATAACTCTTCACTATTCATTTCACAGATTAACTTTCTGGGATGTCTTTCTAAAAAGTAAACCAGTGGATTTCATTTTCAGAGGACTAAGCTGACACAGTAAAATGGACAAGACCTTTTGTTTAGACAGATAAAGACTAGCAAAAGTATATACTACCCAATGAGCAACTGAAAATGGAAGAAAATGAGATGTACCAAAAATTTATGAGTTACCATTGAAGATTATTCAACAAATTGAGTTAGAAGAATACAAATCTGACTATAAAATTAAGACCTGGTTTGGAAAATTGAGCTCTGCAAAATTTACAAGGCAAAATTCCTATGTGAAGGTTGAATGAAATAATAAGTATAATATGATTTACTTCACATTTGAGCACAAGGAGTCTTCTTTTAGGTAGCAATCAACTAAGAAAGTAAAACCTACTAAAATTATTTGAAAATTTTTATGGAAGGAAAGTATAATAATTAATCAGTAAAATAATTTTACAAGACCATACAAAAGGTAAAACATATTTTTGACTTTTTATGGTGTATAACCACTAAAGAATATTCCAAGACTATACAGGGAAAAAAAAAAAAACAAACCTGAAATCCAAATAAAAAACTAAAAACCACCCACTTTCCTATAAAATTAAAAAAAAAATTCTATAAAAAAAAAAGTGATGTCAAGGTTTGAAATATGTGTTACAACAACAATAAAGTCTATAATCCCTTAACAACTATCTTTTTATCACCAAAACCCTGGTGTATATAATTAATCTGCATTTGCCTAAGATGAGGATAGGAATGCAAATATGCAAAAAAACTCAGAATTTTTAAAGCTAAGAATAGTATGAAAGATTAAAATCAATAAAAGTCCATTCAATTTCCTAACACCAAACTTGTAAAGAAAGCCTCAAGCCTATTTTTTTTTAAAATCAAGCCATAGATTTTATATTCAATCACACTGATTTATGTGTCCTATTTGATGACTAGCACAAACCCTTTCCCACAAGTAGTTACATTGCAGGAGGGGCATACTGTTCTCTCTATATTAAGCAAGAAAATGTTTACAAAACAATAATCAAATCAATATATATCACAGCCTCAAGATCACTTCCACTTCAGACAAGTTTGAAAAACTGGTTCTCTAGGCACCAAAGCCCTCGTCTGATAAATCACATATAGGCTGCCAGGTAACTAGTAAACGATCCATATAACAAAGATGAATAATGACCTGTACAGAGTTTATAAAAATGTTCTTACAAATGTCTTTAAATAAAAGTCATGGCAAACATAAATGACATGCATATAAAATAACTCTGAGAGCACACTGCTGAATGGTGGTCATAAATGATATACTGATGGTGGCAAAAATGAATGTGAAATACAAGAGAAAAAGCCTGACAAAACAGTGCTTTTTCTGCTTGCCTAGATACTGTGGGAAACATACACCTGCTGTTGCTCCTTAAACTGACTTCAGTTCAGTACTGCATCTGTAATGAAATGTCATCTCTTGTCTTTGTTTACATATACAATGACCAGAATAGTAAGTCCTTCTGATAGGAACATCTAGCACACTTAACAGTACAGAAAAATACAAGCAGAAAGTATATTTTCTGTGAATCCTATGGTTCAATTCTGCCTTCACTTCTGTCAATGTCAGTCTTGAAATTTCTGCTGCCTTGAGCAAAGTAGGTTGATACTATGTTGCTGAAAGAACAAAAAAATGCATTAGAAAGGAAAATACTTTAGAAGAGATAATAGAAGAAAGAATTCAAAAGAATTAATCGGTTGAGTACCTCAGACTGCAAAAAGAGATGGAAATTGAAAACAAGCATATCTGTAGCATGTCCATGTTAGTTTCCTATTTTTCTGCATTTATAATTTATAATCCAATGAATTACTTATTAATTCCTACCTGATGCAAAAAGACGTTGTGTGAACCTGCCAGCTGATATTTACTAAGTATGTTGAAAATTTATTGAGTATCACACTGGACTGATTTAAGGCATGCTATAAAAAATATCATGCTGAAAAGTATTTTAGAATAATATGCTTTAAGAATAACTTGTATCTAAGGCAATAAAATAGGATCTGACCAGAAAAAAGTGACCTAGAGAAACATTAAATAGCAAAACAAACAAAAAATGAAAGCTAATTCATCAACCAGACACTCAAAAGCCTTTACTAGACCAAAAAAAAAAAAATAGTGGGTATGCTTCATATCTTAAGGGGTAGGAGAATAAGAATCCTGAATCTAAGTATGGAACTTCTGAGGTTCAGTTCCATACTAGGCCTCAAATTGAAGGAATAGAAAATGTAGGCTGCATGTTGCACATGCAGCCGATACCCAATAGGATGCTGTCCTGGGTTTGGCCAGGATAGAGTTAACTCTCCCCAGCTGCCGCTGCGGGGCGTGGCCAGGCTATTCAATCCCATGTGACATCATGCTCGGGATATAAGGGCAGCAGCTGGGCTGGGGCAGTGCTGTGGCCAGTGTTGGAACTGCAGTTCTGCCATCGGGCTGAGCACAGGGCCGAGCAGTTACACTGGACATTGCTCGTTTTCCTTTGGCCATCATTGTAACTGCCTGCTCTTTGTGGTGTTCTATTAAACTGTCTTTATCTCAACCCAGAAAGTTCTAGAACTCTCTCTTGATTCTCCTCCCCATCCAACTGAGCTGGGGAGGAGTGAGTAACTGGGTGGGTTGGTTATTGTTCAGTTAGCACTAAACCACCACAGATACCTAAGCGTCAGCTATCAAATCTGCTTTTTAATCCTGATTGGTAGACTCTAAATCACGATTTGATTTTGTTCCCATCATAAAACATTCTTTCCTAAGTTTCAGAAAGGTAGTATTCAGTGTGAAAGGCAGCATGTGTGTTCTTATTCCTCTGAGTAGGCTTAGTTTTATAACTTTTATCTTCAGTGACTGTTGCATTTCTTCAATCCTAGTCTCTGGAACAGCAAAAATAACAAACCATTTCTTGAAATTCTATACCTTAGGTTTTGTGATATAGAAGGTCAAGGAAAGAAACGTGGATACTGGTATTATCATGCTATGTCTCAGTCAAAGATGGTTTTTTTTCCTAGCTTTTTCCTTCATTTCTCTGAGCAAACACATTATTCCACCCCTCTAAGGAAGATGCCTTAGATTTTGAACTTATCTTCCAACAGTGTCACTAAGCTATACCAGGATATGTTTTTATGTATTAGAAAAAACAAGCAGTTTTCATTTCAATACTCAGAGAGACATTGATTCTGTTCTAATTCAAGGTACTTACACCACACCCATCATAGTGACAGTATAAAATGGAAAGGAAACAATGCTCTCTATTGACTATAGCTGAAATTATAAGCAGTTTTTTATTATTCCATACGTGACGTATTAAAACATCTGATTGAGCAATACACTGACAGTACATTTTATTTCAACATAAGTAATAAGAAACCAAGCCGTAGCTAAAAGTTAGGTTCAGTAGGTCCTACATAAAACCCATTTCAATTTGCAGAAGACTGACATATCACAAGGCTGGAATCTCCATTCTTATAACTCCTACAAAATGAAACATGAAAGTTGGAAGAGATCTGGTTCACTTTCCACCACCGGTAGAGAGAAGGTCATATCTGGAAACACCACTTGCAAATTTCACCTTCTCCTGATATATCACTCATAAAAATATTTGTCATATCCTCCATTTAAAATTCTAATTCCTGTGATAAAGATGCATAATATATTTTGTAGGAAAAACCTTTCAACATTTCTGGTTTGTATGCTGACAGGTATTACCTTCTAACCGATTTATAATTGCTGAAAAATATTTTGCCTAGTGTGGAAAATTAACAGATTGTTCATACAGCTCATCTCTTCACAAGGACAAGCAACTAAAAGTGACTGAAAATTTTCCAGAATGGTTGAAAAAGAGATGCCATTTTGTATATATTCTTCACAATCAAGTACCAGAATTTCTTTCCCTCCTCTGGCATGTAAGAAGATAAACCTTACCACATTTTTTTAATCAGTTGTTATCTGTTGTGCTCTGTAACTTAAATGCAAATAATATAGTATAATAAAATATCACCACATTTGTGCACCAAGAGAACTGCCAAAGATGTGCAATCCCTCCTTTAAGAAAGACTGTTGTTATCAGGAGAAATTAACAATTTATTTCAAGTGTACTACTGGCTGTATTTATGACAAATACATACAATAGGGTCATTTATTCTGTTTAATAGAAGCAAAAGAATTAAACAAATATTACTTCATCTCTGTTTCCTAAAATTCTCATTTCAATGTCTCTCCTCAGGACTTAATCATGACTCCTTCTCTAAACCTGCTTTCATCTCCTATCGTGTCCTTTTCAATAGGCATGGCCTTGTATTTACTGTCATTCTGCCATGGGTCCAAACTCAGCTGATTCCTTCTCTGTTTCAACAGATACTTACACTGTGCCTTAAACACAGTATCTGGAACGCCTAATGGCATTAATGAAGTCTGTGATTGATTTTGGATCAAAGATTTTCTTGGTAGCAACCATCAGCAGCTCCCACTGTATTCCACAATAAGATACCTTTCTATAGCAAACATATTCAAATATGTCTCCTAATCTGTGTATAGGATTTACTAAGATGCTGTCTTTTGATGTTTAAAAAACATTTTGCATGATGGACATATCTTGTTATCCATATGGCTTTAATTTCTGAGATACTTGGGCTTCTTTCAAATGTTCATTTCATCACATCTCTGTGAGGTATTATTATGTTTATTTCAAAGCTTGGGAAATGAAAACGGGAAATCTAAAATCTAGAAGACATGTTCTAGTTCAGGCATCTAAAATTGTTTTAGAGAGCTAGATGTCTATCAGTGCTTAGTCTCAACATATTTCCTGTAACATCTGACATTTATGTTTAGTGGGTAATTATCTAGGATGCATGCATCCCATGCAGGACATCTTGAAATTGTGAGTGGCTGACTCTCTACCCATTCAGTTGTCTTTCTCACACACAAATATATGCAGATAATTATTTGTCTTACCCACAAATAACAACTATTTTTGAATGTTTACAAGCTTTTCAGTTTTGTGGCTAAAATTAAAAACCTTCTTTGTAATCCTTCTTTTCTTATTAACTTCTAAATTCTTAAGACCATACTTTTAGAAGAGCTATAATCTTTCGCTAGAGATGTCAGATACTTATTATCTTATGTCTTCCTTTCGAATTGTTCTGTGTCAAAGTAGCACAGATTTTTCCCCTTCCTCTTGAATTCACTTCATCCTGCCCGTACCTAGGTATTGCAAGGTTTCTACAAATGCTTTTCTGTGTAATGTTAATGTATGTAATGTATTAATATGTAAAATTACATAACATTAGTCTTATCGTAAAAAATTCTGTCATTATTTAGAATGCAGAACAAACATTTGATGCATTACAGCTCACATCAAATCATGGCACTTTGAGCTACACAAAGCCCCGTGTTGACACGATCAGATGTTACAAGACACAATGCATCAAATCTCTTTAGTCTTGTACTCATGGTCTAAAGACAAATGCTATCACAGAGGCTTGTAAGGCTGCTTTATAAAACTCATCACCAGCAAGTAGTGCATCTTGAGGCAGTACTACACTGTAAGTGCTGCAGTAGAGCACAGATATATTGTTTGATAGCATAATGGCAGTACAAACTTACTGATGCCGTGGAATGAAATGTTGCTAAACATAAAAAGGCAACACAGTAAACAAATCTAACATCATGAATTCAATGTAAGAAGCAGTATCAGTGAAAGCAGTATCAGTATTTTACCAATGTCTTACCTTCCTACTGATTTTTCTGGTTACATCCCTGTTAACTAGCATCTCATTTAGTGTACATGTTATTTTCACAGCACTCCCTAGGCTAGGCACATCCAAGAATATACCATCTGTTCACTTTTGAAAATCTTGTAAAGGAGTATGGTTCTTAAGTTTCAGGTTCCTTCTTCAGGATCTTTCAGTCCAGAAATTTGTCCCTCTCATTACTTGCTAATAAAATATTATGACACGGTATCAGGATCAGTTTGCCCTAATGAAACATTTTCAAGTGTTTGAAACATGAGAGACGATATCTATTGTGTGTTTTGCTGTAATACACTATTTAAGTATTGTGAATGATCTACAATAGTAGAATCAAGGACAGATGTTTTATATTATTTATCATTGATGGTTTACTGGCTGATTGTTTATTGGTAACAGTAATTAGAGTAACAGTGATCCAGTTACAGAAAAATATAGTAAATTATTATAGTATTTTACGAATTTATCATGAAATCACATATATAAATACTGAGCAAGATATATGTATTTTCTCTAGAACATAATCTTTAAGTTGTATCACCTTAAAAGATTGGTTAAAATGTTTATGTGCAAATGTTTCTTGTATAAGACTGGAAATTTTATATCAGTTGATGAGTTTGTTTGACCAAATCAAGAAAGCAACAAAAATGAATTATGAATCATATTAGAAGACTCCCCTTTTAAGGAGAAGAATTCTCTTTTAATTAGGGCTACAAAAATGATTTAGAGTTACGAAGATGATTAAAGAACTGCAACATCTCTCTTATGCGGAAAAGTTGTAACACCTGAGGCAATTTAGCCTGGAGAAGACTGAGAGGGCGTCGTATCAATGCTTATGAATACCTAAAAAGAGCATGTTGAGAGGATGGAGCAAGTCTTTTTCTGTAGTGCCCAGAGTCAGTACAAGGGATAATAAGCACAAGATGGAGTGCAGAAAGTTCAAATGACTATGAGGATAAATTTATTTTGTGCGAGGTTGATGGATCACTGGCACAGGATGCCCACTGAGGCTGTGGAGTCTCCTTCTCTGGAGGTTTTCAAAACCAACCTGGACACATTCCTATGTGGAGTGATTGAGATGAACCTGCTTTAGCAGGGATTTGGTCCAGATGATCTCTAGAGATGTCTTCCAGTCCTTTCCATTCTTTGAATCTTTGGGGGGGGGGGGCGGGGAAATAGAATCAGATGAAAACATTTAGGAGCAGTTAAGAAAATGTCACACTGATGGCATATATTTGAAATGAAAGAAGCAGCTTTCCAGTCTTGAGCCGTTGTTTCATTTACCTATGTGTCTTGACCTGGTGAAATAAAACACACAAGAAACAAATAAACCAAAATATTCAGTTTTACTTAACAATGAACTCATTGGCAGGTAGCACTGAAACATAACTTTCACAGGTCTGAGAACTCCCAGAAATACATTAGTTTAATTTCAAGATTATTTGGGATTATATGCACAATTAAAGATTTAGTTGGGAAAAAAAACAAAAAAAAAGGCTCTTGATT
This sequence comes from Urocolius indicus, assembly GCA_013401255.1. Classification (NCBI taxonomy): domain Eukaryota; kingdom Metazoa; phylum Chordata; class Aves; order Coliiformes; family Coliidae; genus Urocolius; species Urocolius indicus. Next base: position 115,511 of record WBNH01007913.1, on the reverse strand, counting down.
CTCCAAGAAAAAAAAAAAAATGGAGATTTGCTACTATCCAACTAATGTAATAATAATGATACAGAATGGCTTTCTCTCTGTGTCTCAGGACAGGCAATTTCATGCTTTAACTTAAAAAAGTCTATATTTTGAGTTTTATTTGTGCAAATGCCAAAAGGCAAGGGTTTGTCTTTCACTCAAATTTGAAAACTGGGCTTCTGTTCATAGAATATAACAATGTGAGTTAATAATAAACACTTCTATCTTTATAGGTTGCTGATTGAAGAGAGGACCTTTTAAATAGCTATCAGCTAAAAGGAAGTTCAAAAATTGTATATTGATTTAAAAACCCACAACAGCAGTTGACAGAAGTATTCAGCTTCAATTGTACTTTTTTCAGGGTGCTTTCTGCATGAATAAAAAAATCTCTCCTGAAAGATATAATTCTTTGTGTATTTACAGTGAATTCTCATAAATACATCTAAAAAAAAAAAATCCAAAACCCCAAAAGAACCCACTCCAGATGATTCTCAGTAGTCTAACTCCTGGAACTTTTGGAAACAAGGACCATGGAAGAGAAGAGACAGCAGCTGAGCATGAGTACCTCTTGGTAGCCAAGTTAGAGTTTTGAGCAGTGTCCACTCAGAATTAGGATTATTGAAATAATGACATCTTTGCTCAAAAGGGATTATAGAAGTATTTATACTCCAGAATAGGATTAAAGAGACTCAAGAGACAAAAAATAAAACTTTGCAGTAGCCCTGGAATGATCTTGTGGTTTAAACACTCAGCATAAAGCTATGTCTCTGTAAATAAAAAATGAAACTTAAACTGCAAAATTTCTACATAAACTTAAACTGCAAAATGTCTACATGCTTTTATCTGTGTCTACTGTATTAATATTGTTGTCCTTTATGATTTTGAATGAACTTCCTGTATAATATAAAAAATACAATACATTACAGTGTAGCTGTAAAATTAAAGCATTATATAGGAAAATTTTCAGAAACAATGAGGAAATTGAGGAACATGAGTCCTTATTGAAAATTAATGATAAAGATTATTCAAAACTTTTCCCAGTTTCAGGAGTTAAAATTTAAAACTTTGGAGTGTATTTGAAAGCTGATGGACCAGTTCATGGACTACTGGTCCAGTGACCTATCTGCTCAGAAGATCACAATTAGCAAGACACAGAATTCCGCTGGAGATTCTGTGGAGTTTCTGAAATCTTATTTCACTCCATAATGGATACGTCCTTTCTCTAAATACAAATGCAAGGAGAGGTGAAATGAGGACTGATCAGTAAAATATAGAACTTGGAGGGAAAAAAAGCAGCTTCACAGTTTTGAAGTAATTAAGAAAATGACATTTGCTTGTTTCTACTAAACCAATACAAGAAAAGTATAAAAAAAACACCACAACCCTTGTCAGGAGTTTTAAAGTTATAAAAGCCTGAAAAACAATTTTCTAAATGGCCTATCAGAATCTCAGAATCTAAGGTTTTGAGTTTGGGGTTTTTTTGGGTTTTTTTTTTTCCCCGCAGGTTAGAGATCTATTCAATAGCTGAAATCCTCGTTTTTAAGATTGAAGAGGTTACAGGACCAACCAAATTGCCTTTTAATGACATATTTCTTAAACATTGAATTATGCTTTAATTTCCATAAATCTCAAGATTTTAACTTAAAAAAGGAGCCATTCATTCTCATCTTAATTATTTGATAAGATTAGAAATAAATTATTAATCTGAATCTTAAAGAAATCTCTATTTCTTCACATACTAAAAAAATCATTTTCCTGTACTTGTGGAAGGAAAGGAGTGGTAGGTTAACAATCTACAACACGTCTTCAGTGACAAGGAAAATCCATTTCAGATATCCTTCTTCATATTTGAGACATTTCTCCATAAATTTTATTGGATTTTTTCTTTTCCACTCTAGCTTCTACATGAAATCAGTTTTGACGGATCAAGAATGACATAGACAAGAGAAGGGCTAATTGGGATTGCTTCATTGGTCAGTACGTAAATAAGTAATGATACTCATTGGAGGTCAGTATTGCAGTCTTTTTCTCTCTCGTCACACTGCCTGTTGAGAAGTTCCAGGGCTAGTTTAGTTCTTGCCACCTGAAGAACTTAAACAAATGGTAAGCAATGACATTAACTGTACACTGTATGGAGCTGTTCTGTTCTCTATATAACATAGGTGAAGGGAATATGTAGGAAGGGGTACAAATTTGGTCTCATGAAAGCTGTACCAAAGTGAACACATATGAACACAGAGCAGCAAACCTCAGACACGGCATTGTGTAAATATTTGTCTGCATCTAATGGAAGTACACAGCTAGGTGAGCATATTTAAAAACCAGAGCAAAATGTTAATCAAGAAAAGGAATAGGTGGCTTGCTGAGGCTGGTTAAGAAAACAGTAAGTTTTCACACTGCTCCCCTGTCTAAATCACCAGCACTGATTACAGCTTTTCTTAGATGATCAGATGAGATGGTGTTCATCCATCTCTGTGCTGTTCACTGCAGATTCAGTAAGGTGACACCCTTTGATATATTGTTTTAGAATCAACATTGTATCATCTGAAGAAGAGTGAGAGATTTAGAGGAGTGAGACGTTCAGACATAAGAGTTCATAATGGGGCTAAGTTTTACTAAAATACTGAATTATTGACAGAAAGTAATCAAGGTGAAGGTAGAAATAGGAGTGCAGAAGGGCTGGAGAAAAAGAAATAAGCTTCAAACAAGATCTACATATGTTCGCCTCATATAATATGTGTGAGAAAATAATAATAATAAAAAAACCCCTTGTCTTTATGAATAGCACAGATCAATGGTTGTGCTGCTGAAATTCATCTTTTTCTGTCCCTGGCAATGACGTCCAGAAATAGGCTGAATTTTGTATTTCCAATTTAGTAAACTTCACGAAGCAATCAGCCGCTTAATAAGGATTATAAAGGAAGTAGCAGATGTTAGTTCTCTGTGCATTTCTTTGAATTTTTGTTTATATTAGTTAACTTATAACTCTCAGAAATTCGTAAACTAACAAAACTTGTAATCTCTGGCAAAGGAAAAAGGAGATGTTGTTTAAATACAGATCTATCTGTTCTTGATGTACCTAGCAATTTGTTAGTGAACATGTGTGTGAGATTATTGCAAGAGAATTATAGAGGTGTACAACATATTGACATCAATCTGGCTTCACTCACAAGAGACCATGAAATGATGATCTCTTTTGTTTGTTGTTGACTTGAGATAAATTTCAAGCAACAGTCGAAAGCTGAAAAATTCTACCTTGGAAACTTATTTGAGCTCTCTGTTCTCTGGATAAGTCTTATAAAATAGTTTCCCTTATAAGCCCAGTACACTGTTTACAGACAGGATGTGTCCCTGTGATCATATAGAAGAATACACTGCATCTATAGAAACACAGGAGTTGCAAAAACAGAGGAACTGAACTTCTAGAGAGCAGATGTTTGTACACCTGTCACTGCACTCACTGGGAGGCAGACTCCAAAGTCAAATGATATATATATAGATCATGGACACAGTAATATGTGTTCCTTGGGATGGTCTGTCTGCTAGTCAGTCAGTGAATTTCAGATACTTAGTGATGAAGGATAGCCAGTGAAGGGCATATCACCCTCTTAACTTTCTCTACCTTTTGATGGGTGATTTAAATAAGTAAAAAAAGAATTAAAAGCAGAGATGCTTCATTTTATTTTTCACAGAAGCAAGACAAGTAATGTGTATTTCTTGAATAATAAGAAAATAATCATATAAAAATAAGAAAAAAGTCATAATAATAGGTAATAAATATTTTACTTTCAAATTCTCTTTATAGAAGGTCACAAAATCTATCTGTATTTTGAAAACTAACAAGTATTTATACTACTTCCAAAGGCAATCACTTACTATTTCAATTATATTTAATCATGCTTTTAATCAAATTTCTGGTGTGGAAACACATTCATTCCAAAACTGCGCAGCACTTTAGTTGTAATGGCAACAGCAGCATATTATAGTACAGCAAATATAACTGTTACTCAAACACATGCAGTTCATGGGCAGGTTCCCTGAATCATGAAGCGTTTATTTCATATAAACAATAAAGATATTCTATTTTTTAAAAAAAATCTATTAATTGTACTACCTGTAGATCTGCACTGCTGAAAGCCATCTCTTTTGACAAGTACTGCACTTGACAGAAAATAGGTACGTGTAGATTGCAAAAACAGTCAAACTGACCTCTAACATCTTTAAAAAGATGTGAATACAATGATTACCTCCTTTAATTTAAATATGAACTATGTTATGTTTCTTGTCAAAGAGATTAATTTCCGTTAACTTATGCAAGTTCTTTGTACATATTCTTAAACTAAAGAGATTAAACAATTTTTTTTTCTTGTATTTCCATCAAGGAAAAATTCTAATCCAATTACTCTAAATTAGTGATTACAGTTGGTTTATTAACTTCTTTTGTAAAGACAATTTTAAGAAAATTTGAGAAGTTTTTAAGATTCCATTAAAATTCTAAACTTTGATTTGGACAAGTCTTTGCAAAAATAGATTTATATATGTCTGTGATTAAACTGTAATATGTTCAGAAGGTTCATAAACATTGTTCTAACTCTTCAGATAAATGTACTATTAATAGCTCAAGAGTTTAAATACCTATAGTCTTTAAAAAAAGTCAGTACTTTTTTTTTTTTAAGTTTTAATCAGTACAATCTAGAAAACAAAACACAATAACAACAAAAAAAGCACAAACAAACATAAAAACCCAAAACCATGTTTCTAGTAAGAAAAAGACATGGTCAAAGTGAGAACTAGTATTAGTTCACTCAAGTTCTATTCCATAGTACAAAGGAAGTAGTGGTGGTGTGCTTTTGCCCAGCCAGCAATGAAGCACCACAACAGTCACTGACCGCTCACTGACCACCCCCACCATCCACTTCCACCTTCGTTAGGATGGCAGAGGCCTCAGTGAGATGGAAGGAAAAAAGATAACCAAAGACGTTGTGGGTTGAGACAAGGGCAAGGAGAGCTCACTGCCAATTACAGTTACAGGCAAAACAGACTCCACTACTCAATTTAGAAAGTAGGAAAGTTTATTCTACTACCTACGAGAAACAGAACAGAACAAAAAATAAAAACAGAAGAGGATGATGAGAAAAGCCACAAACAGTACTTTAAGATCTCTTTACTGAACCCCTCCCTTCTCCCTGGGCCTAGCTCACTGCTCCAGATATCTCTACCTCCTTCTCTCTCAACAGCTCAGGGGGGAGGGGTGTAGGTAATGGGGAATGTAGTCAGTCTCTCACAGATGGGCTCAGTCACTTCTCTCTTGTCAAAGGCGGACAACCCCTTGCATTCTTCCCCTGATCCAATATGGGGTCTCTCACATGGGATACAGTCCTTAACGAACCTCTCTGGCACGAGTTCTTCCCAACAGCTACAGTTTCTGCTTGCAAACTCCTCCAGCATGGGACTCCTCTGCAACCAGCAGCATTCCAGGCAACTTCTACTGCAGCACTGCCCTCCCATGAATTCACAGCCTTCTTTGGGCACAATTACTGCCCCTGGTGTGAGGTCCTGTACGAACTGCCAACAACTCTCAGCTTCACTAGTCCTCTCCACAGGATGTAGAGTTGGCTACTTTGTCTGTTCTCTTAAAATTTGTTAACTTCCTGCAGCCTGACTGGAGTCTAATGTAACTGAAAATACATGTAAATTCTGGACAAATAACAACTGAGAACAAATATAAAATATACAGTAAGGATCCAGTTAAATGCACATGGCACAAAACCAGTCCAGACACATTTTAAAAAGCTGATATATTTTGAATGACTCATATTTCTTTGTGTTTGCAGTTCAATGGCAGAGAAGAAGCAGAGAAAGAAAAATCAGGAAAGCGTTGACTTTAACTCCCACAAATTTGTTAACCTTTCCATTTGTGCTTGTTGTTAATCCCATACACAGTTTTACTGGCTTTACGGTGATGACTAATTTTCAATGTTTGTGGGCTGATTGGCTAATTTTCCAGTTTTCTGGTTACCTCATTACATTCCCTGATGCTATCTGTCTCACTGATGAATTCCATCCATCTCATAAATAACTGACATAATCCACTGATTCTTCTTGCATTGATCCAAACTTTTCGTTTTGTTTGAAGTAGATACATCCATTTCCTTCTGGCATTCAGTCTTTTGTCACTGTGAAATTCTCCAGTGATTTTAATTTAGTTTTCTTATGTGTTTGTGAAATTTTAAGACAGGATGCTACTTTGCTTCAGTCAGACTTTGTTTTGAAGATCATCCGGCCCTGTGCTTACATGTAATTGAATGAAAGAAATTACTAGGTGATACGAAGAAGGAAATTTTATTTTATTTTACTGTCCTCTGCAATATCTTATAAGAGAATCAAATACGTATTTTTGCTTCCAGATGAATGAGGACTATCTAGCATTATCACTTTTGTTATGGTTTTTGGGCATTACTTTTTTTGTTGTTGTTTTTAGACTACAGCACAATGACTGGTTTAAGTCTCTCTTCCTGTAGACTAGATTCAATGATCCGAAAAAAAGAGATAAAAGTTAATATAGTAAGAAAGAAATGTAAACTGGAGTATGAGAAACAAATGGAAAAAAAAATGAGGGCAAAATGAAGAAATATCCAGCTTTGTGAAGTCACAAACAGGGTAGAAACCTGTGACAAATTTCATGCAATATCATTTGTGATGCTAAGTGCTGTAGTAACCCAAAGGAACTAGTAGGAGAAGAGATGCTTGACAAGTTTCATGCAAAGGATGAAATAATAAAACAAAAAGGATTTCAAAGTAAACTGCACTGGGGCTTGAATATCTGAAGTATATTATGCTTGGGCCCACAGCTGTAAAGGTGACTATATGAGCAAAGTAACTTTAAGGATAATGACATACTCATAAAGATAAGAAGTCAGTCTAATTCTTAACATTAACTTCCTTACTTCAGTGGGAATAAAAGCACTCTGACTTCAAAGGGTACTGGATTAGCCCATGTTATTTAGCTATTGCCACAAGGAATGAACTACCAATATCAAAGCTCTTTTCAAAGTGAGAGCAACTTTCTTTAAAAACCCACAGGATGCTTTTCCAGTTTTCTGTCAAAACTTGAACATAATTTTTATTTTTTTAAAAAATTTATTAAGTAAACACTTTTGGCTCTAGTGGAAGGAATTTCATAGCAGACACTACATCTATTCCTGCAGTCAATTGACATTGGTTTGTTGCAAGAGTATCAAGGCTTTCTATGGTGCCAAAGCTGGGAACTTTAGGATCTTCTTAGTATGTTGTTAAGACCATTTTTTCAGTCATGTGCAATATGTTAACATGACAACACAGTATGATCATGATGATATAGATTATTAATTTTTATGGACTCTGAAACAACTCTGGCTCTGACTTTTTTCTGCTATAGGTGGTGCAAAAATGATATTGATGGTTAGAAAAAGACCCATACTGACTCCCTTTCTAACTTAATGAGTAGAATATTCTTCCTAATATTTGTTCTTAGCAGGAGTAAATTCATTGCTACAGAAAATCTGACTATTTTTGAGGTATTTTATTTAATAATTTTAAAATCTCTGGAGAAATGGTATGTGGGAAGCAGCTATTCCTGGGCTTAGTTAGTCTTGGCAGTGGTATCTAAGGGAATAGAAGAAAGAACAGCAAGAGGATCACACGATTTATCCATCTTCTGAATTATAACTCCATGCAGTCAGAAACATCAGAATTTTTTTTTTTCTTCCGTATTTCTGATACTCCTACATATATTGATAGGATCTCATTTCAGTAATTTCACTAAAGTAATTTTAAGAACAGATAGCACAATATGACTCTTGGGACTGTAATGTCATCACATACCTATAAGGAAATGAATATGCCTTTAAGCAATGCAATATTGATTACTTGAAACAATAAAAAAACTATACATGAATATAGAAATGAGTTAGTCTGTCATTTGATGGCCATAACTTAAGTCAATGGAACAGTAATTTGAATGTCCAAATCCAGTGTTACCAAATAATAATTTTGGAGTGAGTTCCAAGGTTTTTCTTCCTATTTTCTTCTCAGCTAAGCTTTAGTCTCTGTTTCCTTTCTTTGACATCTTATAAAGCTCCCTTCCTACTGAATGTGAGTTTGAATGAACTTACAGTGTCAGACAGGAGTTCTTAATTCTTCTTAGAGCTCTAAAATGTGAATGTATTGCACTTCAGTAAGTCATAAAACTGAATAAATACTACCATGGAAAAATAATTTTGCAAGTGAGTTTAAATATTAATGCTCAATATGACTTATTAAAAATCTGAGAATTAAATAAAAGTGAGTGATATTTCCCAAACACTGTTTGCAGAAGAGAGCTTAAAAGCTAACAATCTTTTTATGCAAGGGAAAAATAAAACATACTTGAGCCAATAAGAAAAAATGGTTTGCTACAAAGAAGGCCATATCATTATTCATTATGTTCCACATATCCTTTTGAAAGACTGCTACGATATAAGCCACATAGCCAGACACTCTAAGAGGCAAATAACTCTTCTGATTCTTTTTTAACAAAGAAAAATGGTTCAACAGAAAACTTGATTTTCATTAATCAATTATTGCTGCACATTTCCTCCACAGGGACTTGGTATGTTGTCTTCATTTTATCTGAAATGTTGGCTTTGGAATATAGTAGACTCAAACTGTAGTGGGTCTGGGATGGTAGTGATTTTCCACAGTAGCTTTTTCCGTGCTGTGCTTGTTGTTGATATCAATATTATGACTACCGCTCGCATAACATCAGGGCTGTCCCTCCAGCATTCCTTCCCCCACTTTCACCAACAGCGGTGGGTAGGCATGATCNTCTGCTTCGCTCTGCTTCTTGCGCATGTGTGGCCTTGCTATCTCTATATTAAACTGCTTTTATCTTAACCCACGAGACATTTGTCTTATTTTCTCCCCTTCCCTGGCTTGCTGAGGAGGTGGGTGATCAAGTGGCGTGCTGGGTGCCTGGCATCTAGCCAGGGTCAAACTACCACACAAACATATAACTCTTCAATATAACAGCTTATTGCTCAACAGTGAGAGCTTTAATTTACCTTAAAGTCTTTTGTCTATTAATCTCTTGAGGAATATTACTAATATATAAACAGAGCTGAGGACAGTAGTGTTGAATTGTGACCACAAAAGTCTTACACTCTCAATATCTTTGTAAAGCTGAAACCTTAATCTCATTTAAGTGATCAAATGCCCATGTAAGTTAGAGTTAGGTAGCAGCTTTGCAGCTTTGTACTTTGAGGCTGACAGGCACAAATGTCTTCCCTGCAGTTACCTGAACACAGACTGATCTAGGTGGAAAAATAGTAGAACATAAGGGACAAGGTTGTTCACACTGATGTGTTGTATGTACATATAAAAGTGTTAGATAATGTGATTAAAGGCTAATCAAAATAAATAAAGGCTTGCGAAAGAACTCTAGTAATATCATCAGGGAAAATGGCACCCACTGAACTGACTATCCCAAACCTACTGAAGTAGTACAATTTAACTGTTGTCCCTGATGGGAAATCTGCCGTGAAGAGTCAGTCTCCTGAAAGACATGCAAGTCAGAGGTAGTAGTTGTCTACAGAAGCACAGGTCTTCCTGGATTTGACTGCCATTAACAGTAAAATTTCACGTTTAATATTTATACATATTAATTCTATTCTTAAGTTCCTCTTACCTTAAAAGAGTGTCCTTTGCAAATAACTTTACAGTACACATACATGCAATAAAAAGCGTTAGTGGGAATATGCAGAGAGGCAAACAGGTATGACAAAGTTCTGTCTACTAGGGAAATACAATTTTCTTAGGATTTGAAGGATGTGTATGTATGACATCTTCAATGCTAACATTCACCCACATGTTACAATAAGAAGAAAACATAAAAGCAACAAGTATCACCATTTAAATGAACAATACTACTCTCAGACTACAACTTCACAGTAGTAAATATGAAATCAAACGCACCTATAATGGTTGCACTATATTTGACAAATATGCATAACAGTAACCGCCATTGCTACACAAAGAACATTGTCACTACACAGATTGGTTCCTCTTTTTTCCTTGCATATACTGTTTTTAGGCAGTTGTACCCACAGTATTATCAGTAGTTTCTCTTGCCAGAACACACATTATTCTTTCTTTCCACGTAGGTAATCCAAATTTAAATCCGTACCTGCAATCATCATTCTACTTCTTCAAACATTAATGAACTGAATCTGTGGTTTCTAAATGTGAGCAATGCTCCATAGTAAATCTGTGATAAAACTCCAAGTCAGATTGCAGCTTCTGCATCATATTATCTGTGTGGATTTGCGAGCTATGCTCATCTCATCAAAACTATTATGTGCAAAAAAAAATGAAGAATAACAAACAGAACATTGTCTTTACAGAGTCAACATTATAAGCACCAGCTGGGTCTTCTGATTATCAGTAGTTATAGAAACATTTTTGTGTCTATCATAAGCCTCCTGCTTTTGCAAAGTGATATATCTGCTTCTGAATTGACACCAAAAATAGTGCACAAATATGGATAGTTATATGTAATGCATTTCGTGGGGAAAAAATTCAGACTCACGCTCATACACCATACACAATACCATACCAATGGCTGTCACTTTGCATTTTGCAGGCACGCAGCTGACAGCTTATCAGATCCTTTTTGATTTCATATTCTTTATCACTTTTTGCACCAATCCCCACAATATCAACTCTTTCAAATCTAAACAAGATGTTCAAAAAACACAGAAATGTTTAGTAGAGCATAATAAATGTATAATAAATGCCCAACAGTGTACTGTTCAAGTAAATATGCTTTGTTCCTGAATGCTTGACTTTATCCTTTGTAGAAATGGGATCGGTGCGTGCACAAGTGTAACCAAGTCTTTGTGTTACCTCCAGAGTTCATTGTTCTTGCAGTGAAATTGTGGTGAAACACTGATGTATCTTTCATTAGTATTAGAATTTTCATATCCAACATACTGCCAGGCATTACTTAGCTTTTTAAAACTGGTTCACTTTTTCCACTTCAGTTCTACAATCTGGTTGTCAGCTAGTAACTTGATATAATGACAATTTACGTTTTTCAGTGATTTCCTTCACTCATTCTATTGTAAAATAAGACAGAGTAGGAAGAAGATCAAAACATTATTTAATGCTATCTATAAGATTAGCACTAAGTCCTAAACACTTAATTTGGGAATCAGCTCAAGATTGATACCTATATTCAGGCATCTGTGTATGAGACATATCTTAGCTAGGCTTGGATCTAGGTTTCCTTTAACTGCCTCTACACAAGCACTTCTTTGAGATTCTTAAGGGTGTTCTCCATGGCCTCTATCTACCATTCTATAAAACTATGTGTTTCCGGTAGGATCTGTGTTATAATTCTAGGTTTGTATAGATATCTTAAATACTCTGGATCATCTTGGATAGAATAGAAAGTGTGTTTGACTGAATCAATGTGGTAGTCCCTCTTACTCTGAGGCAGACACACAAGATGATTTTTTTCTTTTTTTTTTTTCTTCATTTTAGGCAAAGAAGTCTCAAGTTTAGCAGCTGATGAGCAGCATAGCTCCTTAGACTCTACTAACCTTATTTACTACAAATCCTTTGATTATAGATCTATGTTCAATTGACAGAGAGCTTATCATTAAAGATATTTTCTTGAAACAAATATTTCTTATTTGCTATTTTTCATTAATGAGGTAAATCTAGTACTTTTTTAACAAAAGTTAATAGCTGCATAGTTAATTAAGAATGAACACATTATACAACATTACACCTGTAACACTGAACCATCTTGAAAAAGTATTTTATTTACCACTTTGTTAAAAAGTGTATTTCCATTTGTAGGGCAAAAGCTTACTTTAAAATGTTGATCAATGACTTGGGCTATGCATTTCATAGTTCATAAGTGCTAATTACAAACAGAACAAACTACTGTAATTTTCAACCTAACTTTCATAAAGAACATTTATTTCAGGCAAGAAAGTTTTATGAATATGTTCCTACTCCTTAATCCAGTTTTTTTCCATATAATAGATTTATGAGGAGGTAGAAAACTATTGCAAAAGTTACCAAATAACTGCAGAGGATTAATGTAAAATGTATTTCTCATGCACAAAGAAAATGCATAATGGAAAAGAAAAACTGAATAGCTACTGGGCAGCATGTTATACCACATGATTATTTTTGGAATTAAGAAATTACAACATATAGTTGGTTTAACAAAGCAAAATTTGTGCTGGAAATTCATGTTAAATTCAGCACTTCATACCTTCAAATGTGAAATGAGGTGAAGATTTTAAAACAACGATAGAAACTTGCATTAAAAAAATTAATTATTTTATAAGCACTTGATAGACAAACCACTTTTCACAGAGCTCTGTAGTTTTAAATATTTAGGGAACATAATATCACAAAGAGTGATAAGCAGTAGCTCCATGGACTTTTCTCAGTGTAACATCCATGACATGCAAGTATTCTGAGTTATAATAACAGCTACTGTCCCTCTGGACAAAGAAAGGTGAACCGAATATTAAGAAAAAATTCAGGAAGAATGGTGTGGGTTGTTTTTCTTTACATACAATTTTATTTTATTTTTTTTAACTATCATCAGAAAAACAAAGTAAATGTACTGCTATATACTCAAGTTGTAACCTTCAAGACTGGTCAATAGCCTCTGTTACTTACCAATTTAAAGTCCTCCCTTGTTTATGTAGAATGACAATATTCAATTCTTTCCACTAGTTGTAGAAAGCTGATGCCACCTCCTAGGAGGTGTGCTGGCAGACAGTCTTTTTCTCTTTGCAGTAGGTGTTATTATTACCAGGATAGTAACAAGAGCCAATAGATGTGAATGATCATTCTCAGAGTAAGAAGTCCAAGAACTTCACCGCTGTGCTATGAAATCGAATGTAACTGGACATAGATTAACATACAATTTGAGGAATTAATAATTTTTTTACTTACAGTAGTTCAATAGGCCAGATGCAAATTCCTTATTCAAACCTTAGAGCTTCACTATTAATTCATTAACTTCTACTTAAACTCCAGGATTGCAGAAGAACAGTGTCTTCCATGAAAGTATGACGTCCTTCTTTCTACATAAATCTCTTAATTGGGAAACTAAAGAGAGATGTTTCACTGATTTGAGTTGGTTTTAAAGAATGTTAAAAATTTAAATCAAAATTGAATAATTCCAAAAGAGAGGTTATTGTTACTCCTATCAAAGTGAGGTTTAAAACTGAGACATTCTTCTTCCTTATCTATATTTTTCTCTTTTTTTTTATTCTGAAAGTTAATTTCTGATTCTGTTTCAAGGAAACCAGACTGACTCTAATTTAACCATGGATTATGGATTCTGAAACAACACAGTGAAACTGCTACCTTCCTTTCTAAAGCCACTGTCACTAATCCTATGCTGTTCAGACATTATTTGGTTACATCAGTCTTCACACAGGTCTCCCGATCTCTTCCTCTGGAAACTCTCAGCACTCCTACCTGTGGGCATCAGGTAAGATGATTCAGGATTTCCAGTAGTCTAGTGAACTTGGAAGAGTGAAAAATATTTTGGTTAAAGAGTGGATTTGAATGACGATCACTATCCAGTTAGACAACTTTCAGACATCATTTAAGACATCTTCAACCTTGGCATTATGTAGATTAAGTAGTTGTTTACATGATTAATCACCATTTACACATGTTGGTAGCAGTGTGTAAGATAACAAAACCTACAGGTTCAACCTAAGAAGTGTAACCCACAAACTGTGATCACACATGCTGTGTCCAAACAGCTGAAACACCAGGAGTTTTATTCTGTTTATCAGTCTGGTGGAAGGGACCTATCTGGCAAGAAGTCACTCTTAGATATACAGTGGCATTTCATCTTCCCAGTTTGTGTTGCCACCTCCTTCTTCCTTCTCAGGAGAGCAAGGGAAGTTTTCCTTCTCAGTATTCTGCAAGGGAAGAGATTCAGTCCCTGTCCATCCTTAAGGAGCAGAGACACCTGACAAGTCGATCACTCACGGACACAATGGATGGGGTCTCAGGTCCAAAAAGCTGTCAGCAGGCAGTGCCTGCTAGCGCATCAGAATATTCCATTTATTCTTTAATCAGCTTCACATTGTTGATTTTATTTTCTTTCATTTAGCTGAGTCTGTCTATTCTTGGAGCAAGGCTTCTTAGGCTTTTCAGACATTTTCATTGTTTTAAATACTCTATTTTCACAGGATATATTGGAAAAAAAAATCAGTTATTAAAGTGGTTTATGCTTCCTCTGTATGCTCACTTTTTTGGCAGCTGGAAACAAAAAGCTCTTTTCATTATCACATTTCACCACACCCTTACATTTCACATACCGAGTGCTTTGACACTAAAGTGTCTCAATACAGTTCCACTGTTGTGTATTTTCCCTCCTCAACTCTGTTTGTTAAAGAACACCAGAGCATTTGTTTTGAGGGAAAAGAAAATCAAAAGAGCTAAATTCAACAAATCCAATAAAATATGTCATGCATTGTATTTTTGTATGGCAGAATTGAACCTCTGGACCTCTTCAGAGAGATTCACATCATTGGAGTAGAGGCAGTGCTACTGCCACCTGCCTTCCCCTTGGGATTCTGCCAAGAAGGAATAGCTTGTTATTGATGCAGGTCTCATACTCTGTTTAGGATTTTCATTACAGACAGAACAACTCTTTTAGTAGCAGTGTTGGCTCCAGTCTTCAGACAGGGAGGGGATTGAGACTGCTTTCCAAAAAACTTTCAGTTGCTGAGGACTAGTACTAGATTTATTGTAAAAGGTACCATAATCTGGACCAGCATGAGTCTGACCAAAAAAAAGAGAAGATTTAAGCACATACATACAGATAAGAAGCCTATAAATTTCAAAAATTGGTGTTGCTTCCTGTCCATCTAACCTAATTGTGACTCAGCAGAAAAAAAATATCTGTCAGGAACTTAGCATATCATCCATAATTTGAATCCAGTTGATTGCATATCACCCATACACTTACGCCATTAAATTCTACTATATTATAAAAACTTCCACAGCTATGATTTCTCTATGATAACTGCATGCCCTGTTGAGCCTTATTGCCTAATTGGTAGTTTACTGTGCTAGCTTTGAGATTAGCATCTTGCTTCCTCAGGAGTAAGAAATATTTTCTTGACATGCTCAAAGTGCTTAATATTGGTATGCCTCCTTAAATAAACTATGAGTGCGAAATAATCCTGTTCATATGGGTGGGTAAAATTTAAAAAAAAAAAATGTTTGCATCTCGAATATTTTCTGTAAGGTGAGAGAACACCTTGCAGCCTGGTCCAGAGTTCATTTGCAGCTGTATACTGTAGGCACATCTCTGCTGATATGCAAAGCTAAAAGTCAGCACAGAATCTAGACAACAAGGTACAGCTACTGCATATATCTCTATTAGGCTTCACACAGATACCACATATAAGATGTATCTGAATAAATATCTCTGGTAGCTTAGCTAGAAACTGAATGTCCTATACTCATAGTGAATAAACATGACGGAGTATCTTGGCTATCTAAGACCACGTACAACCAACTAATCAGTAGGAATGATTTGCCCTAAAGCAACTGGCCAGAGTGCATTTAAATGATTTGGGAATTTTGCCAGGTTTGACAATTTTCTTCATGATTCTCCAAGCAGCAAGCTTCATCTTTCATAATCCCACAAGTCTTGGGGCAGCTTTTGGGTCACATACAGCTTCCACATTTCTTCCTCTGTTTACTACCCAATGAAGAAAATAGGCTTCACTAGGATGACAAAAAAAAAATCTTATCAGTATTTCACATCATGCTAAAGTTTACCTACAAGAATTCTGAACAACAGGACATTACAGGCTTCAGAACTAAAGATGCATAAGAGCTTAACTATCAATTAAATACCTCTTACTAAGGGAAATATTTTATCACAAGAAGAAACATCAGTCTCTCATGCTTGGAAAATCTGATCATACAACAGCCACTTTCTAAGGCTCAACCAAATGCTGACAGATACCTGCATTTGCACAAAATGTCCCTCTCTTTTCTGAGTTCCCTATACAACTTTCCTTGATCCTCAGCCTCACTCCTCCCAATTAAGGGCTTATTTCTGGCAGCATCTCAGTACTGGCCCCTGTCAATGACTAACTCTCTCACAAAATACCACCTCTGTTACTTTAAAAAATGGCTAGATCTAGAGGTTTTGAATGCCCCATATCTGCAGATAGTGTTTCTTATCTAATCAGAAACTAAATGCTGAATCCTGAGGTGCAACTGAGAGGTTCCTGGACTAAACACAGCAACAGGTACACAAGGTACAGTGTTTAGGTGACATTAAAAAACACCAAAAATATTCAAATTCTAAAAATATCTTCCACAATGGCTTGAGAAAGGTGTCTCTTTTAAAAATAAATAAAACATGACACAGGAACTGTTGAAAATTATATGAAAGGAAGGGCATAGGAGAAATCCCAAAGGTACAGATGAACCTCCTCAAATCTTATAGCTTTCTGACCACTATTTGAAGCTTAAAGGAGTGCCAGTCTATGTAAATCACATGCACTGCACTTGTAGAGCATTGAATAAATGGGAAAATCACAGTCTTTTGCTTTTCTTGTGCTTTATGTCTGAGTTTCTCTTCAAAAGCTATTGCAATATTTTCATTATAAGTCTAAGTGCAGAAGATCAGTATGGGTACAGGTTCACTTGATTCAGTCAATTTTACGTAAGGTAAAGAGATCAAGTTTAGAAACAGTGCTAGTTTCTCCTCCTTTGCAACAGGACACATATGTTCACAGCACTTATCCATTAAAAAGTTATGTAAAACTGTCCCAAGGGATAATTTCTGTGTTAAAATTCAAATAAAAGTTTGTTTAGACATCATGATTGACTTCTACTTCCTTCTGTCTGTTATTTGATCTCTTTGGTTTCTCCTTGGCAGGTTTTCAGGTGTCTAATTACCTTTTTCTTTTTCTTTTTTCCCCACTCTTCTACTCTGAACTACTCTTTTTTTCTGAATGTATAAGATTAGGTTCCTTTTTAAAAGTTCCTCATCATGTTATTCCTTTCCAGGAAAGGATTTCCTTGAGATAAAATGATTGCCACTATGTCCTAGACTCTTACATGTTATCTCTCCCAGAATATCCAAGAATCTTCAGGCTAAGTGACCATAGACATTAATATCAGACACATAAGTCACAACTCTCTGTCTTTCCAAACCACAGGACTGAGCAGAGGTTAGCACCTCTGACCAGAGCAAAGCAGTCAGTCACTATGCTGCCCTCAAAGGAAGATATCTGGAAGTCCTAATACATTGTCACCTACCAGTCACAAAGCAAAATGGTTCGTGCATGTGAAGAGTGAAGAGATGGATGTGCACCTAGATTATGATGTGCACTAGCTGCCAGTCAAATGGAAGACATTAGGCAAGTGAGCATAATAATGCCTCCAAAATCACTCTCTACTTGCACAGGCCAATAGTCACTCTCTTTTTTTTCTGTATAATTTCTCCCTATTCTACCTCACTTTTCAGACCTATTGCAGCTGTCTATAGATAAAATGTCTTACTAGGTTTTGTTTTTCAGCCCTGTTTATTCCTTCTTTTTTAATGTAGCTTTTTAAGATATACTGTTTTTCATTCTTAAGATATTTGTTCAGGAATGTCTGGTCTCTCTACCCTACAAACATTTTGCTGTATCTTTCTCCTCCAGATATTGGACCATTCCCAGTAGAATATTTTACAGATCTGCTTGAGATATCTTCCCTTTCCATGTGGATTCCCAAAGTCAGCTTCAAAAAGTCAATTATGGTACTGCTCTTGGTGTCTCAGAAGACATTCTTGTGCTCCTTTCTTACGTATATTTGTTTCTGTCTCCTGGACATTCAATTGTTCTTCCTGATCCCTCCTGACTTGTTTCTTCTAGACTCGCATTTTTCAACATTAAGCCTGACATTAAAATGCTGCTGACTCCCAAAGGATGTTTTGAATACACTTTCACAGTTTCGTGACATAAAGACACTGAACAAAGCAATCCTTGACATCAGGCCTGACTGAACTCCTCCACTGGATAGGAACTCATCTTCTTCAAGGAAGAGAAATTGGGAACTGAGATAGTTCAGAGTCTTCAACAGACTGCCAGAAGACTCATGGCACCTGTCGAAGCCTCATCAGTGAGATCGGTTTCAGCTGCCTTTGGATTTCTGTATAAGTGCAAGTTATCATCTGACACAGAATTTTATTTAGCCGAAATTGAGACTGGGATTCATATGTACACCCAGCATTGATTCCACGAACCTGAAGCACATATTAGCAAAGTGGAAGTTGATATCAGATAGCCATATCCCACAGTGGATTTGACGTCATTCAAAAAAGATACTGTGTTGTCTGAAAACAAACATTCATGTCAGAGTCATCAACCATCTCAAACAACTCAGGAATTCTAACTCTTAAGCTGTTCTAGCTTGTCTTTCACCATTTGTATTGATTATTTAGTTATTTATTCATTATAATCTTCTTCAGCTTTCCTTCTGCAGGGTTAAACAAACCAACAAATATTTCTGTTCCAAGTTTAAACTTCAAATGTATCTAATGCAACAAAGGCTATTTGGGAATAGAACAAAAAGTTTGTTACCTTCATGTATTTTCTTCTATTTTTTTCACTATGCAAATATAAATCCATCTTATACCAGCTGCTGATTTTGAAAACCTTTGGTCTGGAAGGTCTTGTATTTCTGTCAAAATGTAAAAATTTATTAAATCACAGAAATACACCCAGACCTCTGCATTTAAAAATTTTATTGTGTCACATCTTGTATGGCTAGACAGTAGAGAAGGATCCAAAGCAGTATTGGTTTTTAAATGACAAAAGAGGGAGCGATGACCACAAATTCTTAAGCAAGAGTATCTTTCTGGGAGAAGCACAATTGTTCCTCATGCCCAGTGGGCACACTTCCATTAACTGTACCATAAGCACGTATCTGCGCAACAGAATCCACCATGTGTTCAACAAGCCAACATGGGCACCAGCAGTAGCATTGTCTTGGTCCCCTCTGACTTTTACTACTTCTTTTTTCATTGTCTTCTATGCATTTCTCAGAGGAGCAGACTTATCTCCCTCTGCAGACTGATGTTCCCATGACAGATTTGTTACCACTATCTTCAATATCTTCACTCAGTGCAAACACTGTGCTATGCATATGCACTCCTCCACACTCTCTCATGCTCTCACAGTTGGACTTTTTCTGGGCCACAAGGGGCACTGTGTTGTGCCATTTGACTTATCTGTGATCCCTTTTCAATATGGAAATTTGGTAGGGAGTAATACAACTCTTAGCTTTAGGTGCAATGCCTTTACCATCTATCTAAACAATGTCACCCAAAGTAAAGCTAAGCTTGAAAGATTCAACTGAATCTTACAAGGAACATAACACCAATTGCTTCTTATGAAGTTTCTGTTTCCTTTAAAGTTCAATATCACATTAAAACTATTTCTTCATTTTTTTAGATTAAGTTTACAAAGCTACTAACACTGTTCCAAATAACACAAAAACCATGATAGTTTCTGAATATGGGAAGATTCATTTTGAGAGAATTTGCTTTGCTCATATCACTTTGTTTTAATCTTGTTCGTCACTGACAACATCACCTGCTGAGTAAAAATGTTTCTCAGACTGAGATGATGAGCAACCAAGATTAATGGCCCACAAATCATATAATTAGCAAATTATTTTATTTGACTAGCACTGAATCCTCATTTATGTTATTGTTGGATAGCATTAAGAAACTGTAGTTGAAACACAAAGCATATTTTTCCTTTACAATATTTAATTTTCAGTCAACTGACCTCACAAAGCTGTCAGATTCATCACTTAAAGATACCATCTGCTGACCTGTCATAGAGGGTGGTCAGAGAAGTGGAGCACTTTTTCTCCCAGATTTGTGTGTAAAATTAGCAGTAGGAGAAAGGTGCTTATTTAAGCACAGAATTACTCTTACTTCTTTTATTTGGAGAATTCTCTACATGCTTAACATTTGCCACGGCAACAAGGCAATAGATCCAGAGGGAAACTAAATCCTGTATGTTACATGGGAGAAGGCTCTTGAATCAAATGTGAACTTCAGCTGTTTTTTCTATTCAGCTAGAGTAGATGATTTGCCAGCTTTGCTAGAGATACACATCTCATCTCTGTTTCTCTGGTTTTTTTTATTGGAATCACTGAACAGAGATGCAATAGAGAGCAGGCAGATGGTGAAGCTGAGGAATACCATCAGTGCAATTCTTAGTCTTTTTTCACTCCATACTTTCAAAAATTCCATTTTTTCCAACTGTGTTCATGTTACAAGAGACCTGGTTTCGAAGCAGAGTGAAGCAAAGAACAATATACTTAATATGCAGTGTTACATTTCTGATTCAACTGTTTTTCAGACACAGCAATACAGAGCCACAAGACTTCTTGGAAGGCTGCTTATGATTTAAGTTAGATATTCCAGAGGCATGTCCTCCAAACGTCCTTCTGCTAAGTATTCCAATAGTAAACATCCAGGCTCACTATTAAAGTAAGAAATGTTCTTCTGGAACCCCATACAGATTCCTTAGATCATTTATTATTTTGCAGTAACAGAATTTTTCCTGTGCTGTTCTTGTGAGCTAAGATTATCTTTGAACCCTGAAAAACTATATTAAGGTCATAAGGACCACAGCTGCAACTATGAAAACTATAACCTTATGAATCATAAATACAACTTAAACATAATCTTGGCAAGTTTTTTCATATGGTATCCCAGTCAAGTGTGCAGATATTCGATGAAAACTCTTTTCCTCACCTACAAAACCACATTCATTCTGTTTCAAGCATATGTTAAGCTGTTCAAGGGCAAGGCTGTCTTTCTTCCCTTAGGATGTATTACCTACTCCTGTGCTCAGGACCTATCATGTAATGAGAATTGGCAATTTCAGATTTATTTGCTAGCTAGGTAAGAAGAGCCTCAGGGATGATGAGGCTCAGCTGCTTCATTCTGTGAGTCAGCAGAGTCTTCTTTCTCTGTGGCAGTCTGTAGTAAATAAAAGTACTGACAACAATGATGGGAAAAAAACCAAAGCTGAAACACCTTCATATCACTTCCTACCAAACATTATGTTGTTCTGAAAACTTTGGTATGTATGTCAATGAGAATAGGACTCAGTAGGATTTGCAAGTCCTTATGACGTAGAAACATTTTCTTCTCATTCTTCAGATCTGTTAGACAATCAGTTCTAAGTTTCTCCCCCATGTTCTTGTAGGATGGGGAAGAAAATCAGAAAAGAAAACAAAACTTGTAGGTGGATATAAGACAATGTAATAAACAAAATAAAATTACATATAGTAACAATAATACAAAAATATCATAATAATTCTGATTATAATGGAAAGGAATATTTTACTGTGAGAGTGAGGGAGCAGTGGAACAGGCTGCCCATGGAGGTTGTGGAATCTCCTTCCTTGGAGGTCTTCAAGATCCACCTGGACACGTTCCTATGTGATCTGATCTAGTTGGACCTGCTTCTGCAGGGGAGTTGTAGTAGATGATCTCTAAAGGTCCCTTCCAACCAGGAAGGTCTACCATTCTATGATTCTATGATTCTATAAATAAAACTCAAGAACAAAACAAGTGGTGGACCATACAGTTGCTCACTACCTGTTCACCAATGCCCAAGCAATAATAGGCCTCTCCCCATCAACTCTCCCCAGTTTATACACTAAACATGAAGCTCTATGGTCTGGATTAGCCCTTTGGCTATTTTGGGTCAGTTATCCTGGCCATGCTCCCTCACAGTTTCTTGTGTCCATCCAATCCACCCATCGGCAAAGCAGAATTAAAAAAGGCCTTGATGCCATGAAAGCATTTCTCAGAAAAAAACAAAACATCTCTGTCCTATCAATGCTGTTTTGCAGCACAGAACCAAATCACAGCACTATACCAGCTACTAGGAAGAAAAATAACTCTATCCCAGATTAAACCAGGCTACTCTTCAGGATCAATTCCAGAAATCGTTAGTTAATCACCTGATGTCCATGATTTCTCAGATAAATTTTTAATAAACCTTCTATATTAATTCTGTATTTGTTTTCACTTTTCTCTTTTTTTTTTTCAATAGATAGAGCACGATAACTGTTGCTGTTTCACCACTGACAGGTACTCTCTTTAGCTTGGAGAAGAGGAGTTTGAGGGATGACCTCATTAATGTTTACAAATATGTAATCAGCAAGTGTCAGGAGTGTGGAGCCAGGCTTTTCTCAATGATAGGACAAGGGGCAATGGGAATAAGCTGGAACATAAGAGGTTTCAAAGAAATATAAGGAAAAACTTCTTCACTGTGAGTGTGATGGAGCACTAGAAGAGGCTGCCCAGATGGGTTGTGGAGTCTCCTTTTCTGGGCACATTTAAAACCCTCCTGGATGAGTTACTGTGTGACTTACAGTGACCCCCCTGTGCTCTGACAGGGGGGTTGGGCTAGATGATATTTCAAGGTCCCTTCTAGTTCTTGAGATTCTGTAGCCAATAACACAAAGAAATCAAACACTGACTGAAACTAAGAATATTGCCGTCCTACTGCAGAAGTACAGGATTGTTCCAATAATTATCTAGATATTTATTTTCAGTTTCAATTATTCTAATTGTGTGAACAGGATTTATAGTTAAAATGTCATATTTGTATTAAAATGTGAAGGAGAATGTATTGCTATATGACTTTTTTGTTTATTTGAAAGGATTTGATTTTGCAATAGTTCACTATTTTTAAAGAGCTGTCTTTTAAAACACATTAATTTTTTAATGATTTATTAATTAAATTTTGTTTCTATTATTATTGATTGTTGGGATATTTTTTCCTACTGGATTGTATCAGCTACTAATTTAAGCATATTTGCTTATCTGCTACTGAGAAGATATATTTGGGTCTCCTGGACATCAAGATGAACATATTATTCATGTTTCTGTACTTGAATAAGGCAATAGCAACTACCGATCCTCTTACATATGAGGATTTTCAGCAATGATTCAATGCCTTTGTCTCACTTTTGAAACTGACGTTTACATGTGGGCATGTTAACTGAAAAATTCTTTTATTTAGAGGTTTCTTAGTTTCATACCCAGCTGGTCCTTCTTAAACATAAGTCCATGTACCTCCATAATTTGAAATGCAAAGCTTTCTCTGGAACATCTATAGCCACCACCTATTTTTACACTTACTGTGAAAAACACATTTGTGACCTTAGTGCCACCATAAAAGAGTAGAGAAAGTTGTTAGAACTATTAAATCTCTGTGTTTTAATAGTGGCAGAATTCCAGTTGCCGGAATTTTTAAGATAGTTCTTTTCACCTTGTTTGAAGTGACAATATATCCTTCCCAATGATTTGATATCTAGGAGAGATCTTGCCATAGTTAAGCTGCAGAAAAACATGTGGAAAAATATTTCATAGCAGTATTTTGTGACCCGGATCTAAAACTAGGCTTTGACTTTGGGACTTACCATGCCATCAGGCATACCACTCAATGATGTACAGGAACAGAAGTTCCTGCTGCAGTGCTTTAGATTTTCAATTGCTGTCAATGTGAGAACTGTACTGATGCACAACCTGCTTATGAGGTGTTCAGAGCTAGAGATGAGAAAAACTGTTTCAAAGTGAGCTTAATGTCTAGCTGATTTTAGAAACTGTCATAAATATCAGGATTAATCATGTAATGTTTTCCAAATGTGTTCTTAATTACTGTTATATTGTGTAATCTTCAAAGAGAGTTATCCCTAAAGGCATTTGACAATTAATAGGTTCTAATATGGGTCACCAAGCAAAGAGAAGAAACAAATACAGGCAAGCTCAAAGTCAGGATTGGGTAGACACTTTTATATAATTAACAACACAGTAGAAGTAGTACATCCCTCCTTTAATCATGTGGAAAAGAAATACAATTGAGATATTTGCCTATGAGGCATCATTCAGCATAAACATAATGTGATATGAAGGAACAGTCAGTCAAAAGAGATATGACTCTGGTTTACAGTTAGATTCTTACAAACAAGGAAAACCAAACCAGAAGACATTTTGGTTCCCACAACTGTTATCAGCACTAATCTGTACTTCTGTAAATCAATGTAAGAGAACTATTTGCTTTCAAATAAAGGAAATTAGTGTGTTGCTAAGATGCCTGAACAATAAACTTCCCACTGACATCTCCATTTCTCCACTGAGTAAAAAAGCCTTAATGGAACACTGTCTGCTCCTCAAATTCTCTTTTCAAAGATTTGTGCAGGTTGAAATCTAAGGCAAGGTGTTGCAGTGAAACGGACTTGGGCTGTATGCACAGTATAGGATTTTATAATTTTCTCTATAGCATCCAATCACCATATTTCCACTTTTTTTATACTTCACTTTGGTACTGGGTAGATGACCATAATATGTCTGACCAATACAAAAAAACTTATGCTCTTTAAAATAATGCATGCGCTTTCAAATCTCCTTCTCTCCCTTCCCTGCTGCCAAATGTGCGGAATTAGAAGTTCCTTATTTTAAACTATTTTTTAACTATCTTCATTGAAAGTCAGTTGGTCTTGGCAGAATATCCTTTAATCAAGACAAAATCTGCAACTGGATCAACAAACTGAATGCTTCATTCTTCACACACATATCAGACAGTGCATGTGCTTTTATGAATTGTCTTAAATCTTATACTACAACAACAATGAACTTTGTAGAGCAGTGATAACATTATGGAAGTAATACCAGCCATCTGACAGAGCCAGTTATAAAATTATAACTGCCAGTCATTTAATTCCATATTTCCATTGTGTTGAAGAATTCTGTGACTAAACTCTTGTGTAGATAATGTGACTTTTTCTAGAACATGATAAAATAATAATTTTTAGGTTTTTGTATATTTGCAGTTTTTTTAGCTCCAATTTTTAATTATTATGCAACTATTCACATAGCACACTGAAGATCTAAAGTGTTTTGATATGTGGATATCAGTAGTATCATCCATATTTGATAGTGGTTACAGACACATCTAACTCAAAAGAATGGGAGAATCAATAGTTAGTACAAAGGTTTATCACATGGATGAGAAGACAACTGGCACTTCTTTTTATGTCCTATTTATCTGGAAATGAAAATACTTTGTTTCTGTAGGGTATCTTAATTTGAGGCTTTTACGATCCATGCAAAACACCTAGGAAATTATTAACTAAGATTAATGTTAAATATAAATCTACTCATGCATTTTACTTTCACGATACTATTGTCAAAAGATCCTGGCTTTAGAAATCAAAAGAAAATAGTGGGCAACAGTACTAGTGATTCCTACATACATTGAGAAGTGAATGCAAAGTTACTAAATTTGTTAGACACAGTCAAATTCAGTTATACTTCAACGTATAGACAGAATCTTAAGACAGTTGAACAGTATTATAAAGATCTGTTCTTTGCAAAAGAATGACATGGATACATTATACGAATCTGAAAAGAAAACCTTTGGGAGATGATCTAATGGTAGCAATTATACAATATGTAGCAGGATAAAAGTTCAACAGCATAAATATTGATGGCAATTAGCTAAGAATTAAATGCATAGTTAAAAAGGTAAGTGCCGTATGAGAATTGAATGCTTCAGCAGAAATCTTGTTTGGAAAATGCAGTGGGAGACTATTTCACAAAGTTGTACTGTATCACAAATGCACCATTACTAAAGGTTTTTGATGAAGTGGAATAGATCAAATTTGTTTCTCTGAAACTTAAAAGTTTTGCCTAAGCATAACAAATGAGATGTGACTGCAGGAAAGTAGACTTGGTTTTATCGCTACAACAAAATTTCAGTAAGTCACCTCAGAACTTTCTATATTCCTAGTTGATAACTACAGTGTTTTCTCTCAGTGATATGTGTATATATATCCTATCTAGATATTTATATGCATGTTGATACAAAAAATATGTTGATATGAAACATATAAAGTTGCTTCATATTACTATCTGCACACTGATGCCACAGTCCATTCAGGCAGACATAAGTTATCACTGCTGCTGATACATCATTCCACCTTCTCCCTCCAGCTCTGGCTGCACCACCCTATCACTACGCCACTGCCTATTCCATTTTGGCTCAATTTAATATAATTTCAGCCTCTTTCTCTGAGTTGCTTCCCTGATTCAGACCAGATTTGTGTAGGCACAGTGGAAGGGCAATGCCAAGGTGAGGAGAGAGAGACATGAGCAGGGGTTGGTCAGGTTTCAGTGACACCAGTGTCTGCTGGTTTGCACTGATTGGGAAACAATGCCATCACTAAGGAGAGAATTGAGGTGAGACAAGGACTGGTCTATCAAATTCAGGAGATGACAGCTGGTCTAACAAAGCAACAGCTGTTTTCCTAAGCAAGAGCAGAAACGCTTACTTGGGGAATGGCAAAACTCCCACCTGAAGTACAGAGATATTCTGGGAGAGAAGTTATGAGGAAGATTTACAGGGTACATTAAGCTGTTCTCAGTGAATCATCAACTGTCCCTCTGCATCTTCTGCTGGATAAAAAAGCAACACAGGAAGGGAGAATGTCTTTGTAAACTTATTTATTTCCCCTTTAAAACCATGGGAGGTAGTTGGATCCATTAGTGACAAAGACAGTTGACAAAGACTGTCTCATGCCACAGAAGGCATGAGTAATTAATACACTCAGGAAACCAAGGAATTTTTGAGGCAATAGCAGAATTGTTCATATACTGCACAAGTTGATGCTTTCTTCAGAGCACCAGTAGGTAGAAAAAGCACAACTAAACTGAAAAAGAAAACAATTCCTGTTTGGTGTCCTTGCTGGAGCTACATATTTAAATCCTAGCCCTTAGTGATGAAAAATATGGAAACAGGCTCCTAGATCTTGAGCTGTGGCTACAGATCAGACGACAACAGCCAAAAAGCTTTGTATGTTATGTGTTACCTTCACACAGATTATTCAAGAACCTGATGGAATAGGGAAACAGAGATTCCTGTCAGGAAAGCTGGAGGCTTCCTTTAACTATTTCCCCAACGTTAGATGTATCTAGACACTCATCATGCCAAATGTTTGTGATATCCTTTACCAGATGTAAACTCTAGTCTAGACTCCTTAAAGAGGATAACAGAAAGGTTAGCATCTTCCTCTAGGAAGATCTTTTATCTAAGGTATAGAATATAATTCAAATTCAGGCAGTGTGACAGGATCCTTAATAAATGGTGACCGACTATAACTGGATAAAGATTTTTCTTTTCGAAACTCAGCACAAGTAAGTTTTTAATTTTATTTCTTTACTGTTGCAGTTTAGGTCCAATCAACAGCAAAGCACCAAACAGCCACTTGCTCACTCGTCCAATGAGTGTGGGATGGAGAGGAGGAAATATAACAATAGTGCCACGGGTCAAGATAAGAACAGTGAGGAACCATTTACCAATTATGTTCATGGACAAAATAGACGCAACCTGGGGAAAAAAACAAAAACAATTTAATCTGGTAGCAATCAAAATCAGAATAGGATAATGAGAAATACAATCAGATCTTAAAAACGTCATCCTCCCACATAGCTTCCTTCTTCCTAGGCTAACTCTGTTCCCGATTTTTCAACTTCCTTCCCCCTAGAAGTACAAAGGGACAGGGAATGGAGGTTACAATTGTCATAGATTGTCTCTGCAACTTCTTCCTCCTTGAGAGAGGAGGACTTCCCATACTCTTCTCCTGGTACAGTCTGAGGTTCCTCTCATCGGAGATTGCTCAAGGAACTTATTCAACATGAATCCTTCCCACAGAATCCTTCCCACAGGCTGCAGCTCCTCATGAACTGCTCCAGCAGCGATCACTTCCACTAGGGGCAGTCCTTCCAGTGCAGACTGCTCCATCATAGGCTTTCTATACAGTCATGGCCTTCTTCAGGCACCATTACCTGTTTTGGTATGTGGTGCTCTATGGACTGCTGACAGACCTCCACTCCACCATTGCCCTCTGTGGGTCACAGATGAACAGCTACTGTCTCACCACATGATGCAGGAGAGGTCTCTGCTCCTATACATCTTGTCTCTTCCCTCACTGACATTGGGGTCTGCACAGTTATTTCTCTCCCATCCCACTTCCTCTTTCCATTGCAGGTATAATCTTCTTGAATATATTATCACAGAGATTCCCGATTAACTGAGAATTAGGTCCAACTCAGAGCCAAGGAAGCTTCTAGCAGCTTCTCACAGGAGTCACCACTGCAGCCTCCTCCCTGCTATAAATAACCCAGTACATAAACCTAATAAAATGTATATTTTCTAAAGATTCATCTTCTACTCTGAAAATAATTGGGTTTTTTTTGCATTCATGCTACCCTTTCTGAAGAGTGAGTTTTAAGAGAGATTCCCATGACCTTACTTTATATGAGCAACAGACTACTTGAAACCAGATGCTTGACTTCATCATTTTCATTGTAGATTCAGATAATATGCCAAACAATCTATTTATTATTGTTCATAGTTATTTAAATTATTAAAATTTAAATCAATATAACTTGCAATGTTACACTTTTCCACACGGCATGTAGGAAAAGCTTATTCTATCTCACCACTTTTATTCTCAGCTTTAGCAAGCTCTACTTCAGCTCCTACGCTCACTTCATATGATGACAGTGGCCATATAAACTTTCCCAGGAAAAAATATTTTCTTTTTCTCAGATCATTTTATCCTCTTTAAGTGGTGCCAAAAGGCTTTTTAACAGCCTTCATTATAAAAACTTGAGTCTGATTTTTCTACTGCTTTGCATGGTACAGTCACTCACAGTTGAGTAATGTGTTACATGACTATACAAAACTTTTAATGAGGAAAAGTATTTTAAAATTATTTATCAGTTCCTTTGCACAGATATAAATAACAGAATACATGAGGCAGTAGAAAAGGAGAATCTAAGGTGTCTAAATTGCTCTTTATCAACTATTTTTATTTTTCTCTAAGCCAAGGAAGTTCTCACTTGAGAAACATTCCTTCGGTTGATATTAATGCATTTAAAAATTAAAACATTGCGAAGAAATAATTTATGGTATTGGAATAAAAAAAACACTTGTTGTTGGATTATGTGAGTACCAAAAATTTACCTCTCTTTTCAAACAGCTCAGATGAGAGAATTAGAAAGATGAAAAATGTTGTTTTTGTTTTTTTTCCATGACAACTGAATACTTCTTTTTATACCTACCAATTCACAATGAAGGTTGCAAAGATTAAGTAGAACACATATAGAAATATATAACACATAACTTATAAGAGGTAACTAGAAATAAATATATTTAAATATATATATCATTTGAAGACCTCTTTCAGAACAGTGAATAAGATTCATACTCTGGATGTTCATGAGTACTGAGGAGCCCTGGTGAGCTGAAATGCAAAGAACATAAAAAACTACTTCTTGTCCTCACCTGAGGATATAACATGGAATAATAATTATTTGTATTACATTATAAATTATAAATGATGAAATGTCAAAACTCTGACTTTTCATTCATAGCTCAGAGTAAAACTTCTATGTAATAGTTTTAGAAGCTATTAGTGTTTTCTTGGGCCTCTGCTTTGACAGCAACCTAAATAGTCCTATTAAAATAAGTGGAACAATTCCATATTCAAAAAACTAAGCACACTATGTGTCTGAAGGACTGAAGCTTGAGATGCTAAATTACTTGATTTGTGGGTGCTCTCAGGCAGCTAGACTTCTTAATGGACAATGTTATGGATGAACCCACTGAAGATAAAAATAACACTCACAGCTTTCAAGATCTGTGTTAGAAATGTGAGCCATCAAATACATTACCATCTACAAATTTACATAAATGGAAATATGAAAGTATCATTCTTCAGACTTTCTGAAGGCCACTAGAGCAAGTGGTGATTTACTTGAAACCTAAAACGGGCTGTTACTGGATTCAGAAAACCACTTTGAATCGAAGTAGATCAATATCAAATAAAGGTCTAGTATCCCAGCATACCTCTGAAAGTTTACCCAAGAGATTGTGAATTAACAACAGTGATATTCAAACACTGTGCTAATAAACACAGTAAAATGGTTGCACTATGTGATGAAGGGGAAATTGAAATCAAGTAATGTTTAAAGTTTACTTAAAAAAACCACAGCAAGCAATGTAAGGTGGCTATCAACAGAAGAGATACTTCAATTAATTAACTTGTTCCTAGATTCTTACTGAGACTGGATAAACTAGAATATTGTAATGTTTTCTTTCATGAAAGTCTAAGGGTTAAATAAGAGTTTCAGCTGAAATAATTATCCATTTCACTGGGTATAGC
The DNA here is from genome assembly GCA_013401255.1 of Urocolius indicus. NCBI lineage: Eukaryota > Metazoa > Chordata > Aves > Coliiformes > Coliidae > Urocolius > Urocolius indicus. Next base: position 85,142 of record WBNH01007913.1, on the reverse strand, counting down.
TATTCTCTTCTAGTAAATGCCAAAATATTTAATTTTCCAACAGTAGATCTGCTGGGAATAAGGTCTCAGAGTGCAACAGGCTCCTCATTAGTACTGCTCGTTGTCATATGGGTATTCCAGATAGGAACTGTGCTTGTCTCAACACTGTAATCAACAGAACATTAGAACTAGCCAAAGACATTGAGCCTGTCTGTGTTTCAGGTAGTAAAAGCAGTGAAAGACATATATATGGTATTTTTGGATGACTATTCTCAGACTTAGCAGTTTAAATGGTTGTGTGTTTAAAAATGAAGCAGAAAGGAAAATAAAAATAACATGATTAACTGATAAATCGAAGCAATCATCCAGGCCAGGAAGAAACTGAAACACCGCCTTGGTGAAGCAGAGAGGAAAATAAAATTATGTAAGATAAAACAAACTTCAAAAGCAATCAGAAGTGCAAATACAGAAAGCTTACGAAGAGGGCAGAAAAATAGACTCACTGATATAAAGGGAAAGATCTAGTCAGAAAAAAAAAAAGCCATCTACTTTATATTCATTATTTTTCCAGCTGATTCAAATTAATATGTCATAGAGAGAAACTTATGACTAGAAATTTGCAATGAATCCCATGTTTCTGGTTTACTTCCATAGTATGTGGTTACTTCCCACAACTTAGCTGATGGACAGCTTTTTCACGATTAACATGTCTTACTGAATAGAGTCCTCTCTGACATACAAATTCGAGAGTTAAGTTACTTGGAGAAATACATGAATTCTCAGGCGCTAGATGTTGTTAAAGAGTTCACAATCTTAGTTTTTAATAACTTAGAAGACCTAGATGAATTGTTAGGAGTTTCTACATAACTCACTAGGCCATCCACTGAGAGACATCTGACTGTCTCCTAGGTGAGCTGCAGAAGGGGCAAAGACTTTGACTTTAGCAAACAAACACACTTGAATTAGTTCTGCTTAGATTAGAAGGGAGGATAGCATGATTGTCTGACCACATGATGTTGAGAACTGGCAACTGCATTACATAAGTTTCAAAGGGGTTTACAGACTATAATGTCTCTGTTCTGGGAACAGAATATCTATTACAGGTTAAAATGTATTAGAATACCTAGATACTCAGACTGCATTTCCTAGTTTATTTTCATCTGAAAGAATGTCTTTTTTGTGCTTTGATACTGCTTTGTGAAGCAAGAAGAAAAGCAGAAAATGAAGGCTATTGGGGAATTTATTTAAAAAAAATACTCCTGATCTGAAGTAAAATGCTGATATAAGCTCACTGATGATTAACTTGAAGAGAATCCTATTAGACTCAGATTGTTTTTGTGAGCAGCAATGAAACTGTACTTTTGTCATGTTGAAAACAGGGATGGAAAAATGTGAGCATGTGGAGTTGTCCCTGTATTTTCTTGATCAGCTTTTAATTAAAGAACCAGTTTTAAACTAGATTTTCGGGGAATAAGACCAGTCTTTCCTCTTCAATACTGAAGAAAAAGCAAATGAGTTCTTTCCATCATTCTTTACCACACTTGGCAGATACATACCTACCTTAAAGCTATTCTCTGCAAGTAATGAAGATGAGGTACTGTCAAAGATCAAGATGAAAAAGAGAGGCTGCCAGAACAAAGTGGTAATTTAAATCACAATAACTTGCCAGAACTTGATAGTAAAATTGGAATAAATGAAAATGCTGAATTGCTAACAACAACAACAAAAAAATGCAGTCTTTATTTGGCACCTGGAAAGTCACCTAGTTTTGACTATCTTTACAAGAGGTGATGTTGTGAACTGCTAACTATAGATATTCACTGTATTACAATGTAAATCAATTGAAAAAAATAATTATATGAGTTCTTAAGAAGACGTACATAATAAATCATGTTACATCCTTAAGGATTCTGTGCAAGATAATCAGTCAGCTGAAGCCCTTTGAAATGTTAAAAAAATGGCAAACATAGTTGCAAGGGTAGAATTTTTATACAACACATTGGTTTTGTTTGTTTTTTAAAACCAAAAACTTTCCCTTTTTTACTGACTATTAATCTTGCAGATTGTAGAGTATGGTTCTACTGTGGACTAGAAATTAGTGTGGGAAGAGGAAGGGAGGAAAAAAAAAATAACTGCAACAAAGATGTAAGTTAAAAACAAGTGCTTGGTTAGTATTGTTGTCCCAAAATTTGGGCTCTTCTTCATGCAATGTTGAAAGAGCTGATCAATCCGCAGAATCGAGATTCTTATTTTATTTCACATCTGTGCAGAGATCAGTGCTAGGTGTCAATTCCACAAAGTTAACACACCTCAGATAATGAATGGTAGGCATTTTACACATCCCAAGTAATTGTTATCAATATTTTTTACAGTTATATTTAATTGCCTTTGTTTCCATCGGTTCTGCAATGTCTCATCTTCATTTAAAATTATGGTATCCTTTTTTTACTGAGCATATTATATGGGCAAGGAGCTGTAGTTGGTGGGGGGCTTTCCCTACACAAAGGCAGGTTTTTTACGATGCTAATTAGGATAGTTCATTCATATTTCAAGTAATCCTCTCTTTGGTTCCATCAGCAGTTTGGTGCTCTTGTGCTTATCTTGATATTTCTTCATTTGACTTGTCTATGTTACTCTGTTCCCTCCTCTAAGGCTCTGTCTCATTAACTACCTACAGAGTTTGAATAACACAATTTGTTTTCCTTAACACATGCTTCCAACAGTATAATATGTCAGAGTCTTGCTTTTAAGTTAAAGCAAACAAACAAAATATGCCCAAACTAAACCTTCACGTTTTTCTGAAGTATAGTTGAGAATTTTGTTTGATGAGCTCTGCACTTTCCCATCTGTTCCTACTTTTTCCTTACTAGTAAAGAGGGACATTTAGGGGCAGAGCGAAACAACAGGGGAATGCTCTGTGTCTGTAATGCTGTCCAACCTAAAGCACTACAGGAGAAAATTCCTAGATTGGACTTTCACAAGCATCATACTCAGACGGTGAATTACAGTTTAAATTATAAATTTTAATATTTTTTTTAAAATAAAGCTAAGAAGAAGCATTTTTTTCACCACATATTAAAACTTTTGTACTTTCTTTGAGATGTTCCTGTATTTGTCTTTTCTATAGTAAGGACTTGAAAATTAACCACTCTCTGTCCACTCAATAAGTTTCCGCCTATTTCTGCAGCAAAAAGTGATCCTCCAGATAATAGCCAAGAAAAGTTATTTCTAGGATAGACTTCATCCTAAGCACTGAGATGGAAAATCTATGAAAAATGTAGCATTAAAACATGTTATAAACCACTGAATATAAACAGGTAAAAGGTATGATAAGAAAGAGCTGAAAGTGCAAATTGTATCAGGAACTTTCTTCTGGTATTGGGCATCTTTAGTATTGTGTTTGTTTGGTTTTTTTTAAGTCCATCATTACTGACAAAGTATTTGTGATGGAATATCATTGAGAAAAACAACTGTGAGGTTCAGAAAATAATAAGAAATTGTGTACAAAGAATATGAATCACTATTGTCTTGCCAAGGTTTAAAAAACATTCTTGAGTTGTTATTCTTCATGCTTCACAACACAAATCCTCACAGCAATTGCCTGGGGTCAGGAAGAGATGTCTCTTTCATTACAGAGATCTCATATACAACTCTGAACTCTTTCACACGTACTGTTCAGTATTACAATATCATGTTAGGTAGACCATTAGTCTGATTCAGCATGTCAGCCTCTGTGTTTCCTGTCTCTGTGCCATGTATCCAGGGCAGAAATTCTGCTTCATCACCTAGTGATATGAAGACCCTAAACTCTAATGGTGGGGTCTTAAAGGAAACCAGCCATTTAAGAGCATGTCAGCTCTTGATTAACAACATATGTAATTTCCCTTCCAGGCATCTAAGCAGAGGATTTCACAGCTATGTATAGTTGTTATAATATGAGAAACACAAACTGTGTATTGAGAGACTACACAGGAATGAGATGTAAAAACTTATGAAGAGTTGGAGTGTTAGCACATAATTTATTGAAAGAAATAGTGTATACAATTATAGAAGTTATATTTAAGAGACAATGTAAATGAGTAAACTGAGATGTCACAATATAAAAAAGCAAGCAAATAAATTAACAAAAGAAGAACTGAGTTTATTGAATCAACTGTACACAAAAAGATCAATGAATACCTGCCAGAGCCAACCTCCAGAGAAGCAAGATCAGTTATTTTAAGAAACTAGCTCTTTAACTCAAATATCTAAAATATTTTGCTTTCTACTTTTGTCATGAGTAGTTAGTAAAGACTGTATCTTGTTACACAACAAGAAAGTTACAAAAATAAAACCATTGTCATCTGCACTCTAAAATGTCACTGATAAGTTGTAAAAGTATATTTGACTCTCTACAGTGAAGTTATTTCTCAGACTACTGTTATTGTCTACTAGTTATGTTCAGATCTTCAGAAATGGTGATGAAAATGACAATCCTGTCTCTGGCATGAAAAGGTTTTAGCATTTTTAAACAGTCAGCTATACACTCTTCAATGACATATGATAGCCTAGTTTCAAGGTGTCATGGTTTAGCAAGGAGTTGCTTTTGCTTGGTAACAGGGGGAGCGGGTTGCAGTGAAGACCCAGTAAAAGTTCTTTGAACTCTCCCCCGACTCCTGGGTTCAGACTCACCCCCGGGCCTGGCCGGGCCACGCTGGCGCCTCTGCGATCACTATTTAGGGACAGGAATTTGAGGTGCCAGGCAGGAGGTGTAAGGGTGGTACAAGATGGAGGCGACCATGCGGACCCCACAGTCGGAGAAGGAGGAAGGAAGGAGCATCAGACCAGAGACCCCTCTGCAAGCCGTGGTGAGAGTGCAGGTGGTACCCCTGCAACCTATGGATGGCAACGGCAGAATTGAGAGCCAGCAGCAGCAACTTCATGTGAGTGTGCCCGGACGG
>WBNH01007913.1:0-80098 GCA_013401255.1 Urocolius indicus | reverse complement strand
TCTGTGTTGGTTTGTTTTGGTTATGTTTTGGGGTTTTATGTTTTAGTTGGTATTAAATTATTTTCTGTTTTCTTCCCCAAGCCGAGTAGCCTGGTCTGTTTTGTCCTGCACCTTAAGCAGCAATTAAGCTCTCCCTGCCCTTTAGCAATCCTTAAGTTTTCGGTACTTGAGGCTAATAGTGGTCTTTTGTTCCCTGATGGGCCTAAACCAGGACACAAGGACACAGTAGGCAGACAACCCCATCTGCTCTACTGTTTTGATGTTCTGAATGGGCACAAAAGGGAGATGGATCATTCTTTACAGCACCTAGCTCTAGGAACTGTCTTCCTACACTATTTAGATACCCAAACCTGTTTGAGATTACTCTCTGGAACCTATCAACTAGAAAATATAATACTCACTCTTAGATGCAAAATTTTAACTTTATGTTAAATGGAGATTCTTGCCCCTTGAGTTTCTAGATTGGATACGATTTGGATCAACACAGTACAAAAAGAGGAAAAAACTTTTTTATGTAACACAGACGGTTTGACCTTTTTTTTAGATTGCCTGATTAAGGTTTTGCTTTTCTCCAGAAGTGGTATTCTGGTTCATGCACTGAACCTTATTTATTCATGCTTGTGCTATTGGAAATTGAGGTATTACCATGAGTTTTCAAATTGGTTTTGGCTCTTTATGGGAGATATCAACAAATACAGCTTAAAACACTATTCCTGTGATATAATGCAGCTACATGCAAAACATAACCTTTTAATAAAGAGTGGAATTTCTTCTTCTTAAAATGTCATTCTTTGCAGAACATTTTGATAAATTATGCAGACATATCAGAGGTTAATTCTTCATACTGATGATCACCTATGGGGTAAAAATCAGGACTTTTGTAACATTTTGTTTTGGGCAACTAAAGTCATTAAGAAATTATAAAAATTTATCTTCATTCCCAGTGTGAAGTGAGTTGCAAAAAGAGAAACTCTTACTGTCCTAGTTACCATCATATGATGATTGCTGTGTAAAATATAATCAAATAGTTTTATCATACTTTTGATTTTCAATTTGTCATAGCCCCTTCTTAACCTTCTGTAACACATTGTGCTTGAAGATTAAGGCTATTAGTCTAATAACTACAATTAGTCATAATTATCCTAATAGAGGATATTAGTTAATGAAATCTCATTTCAATGTTCTTAATAGATTTAATTAATGCAATATTTATGTTAGCTTGAAAAACAGAGCCATTTTGCAATGTACCTAATTCTTAATGACTTACCAAGAAGTATTAGCTTAATGGAAATTGCCAAAGTATAGCAATATGAAACCTCTCAATGTGTCATAAGTATATGTTACACCAGTCACAGTAACATGAAGGAATATCAAGAGCTTTACACCTCTTCTCTTTACTTTTTTTTTTTTGAAAATAATGTTTAAACATTCCTGGCTCGCATTTTTCTAATGGTTTATATCTCTTCCTAAAGTCTCACTTTTATTATTGCCTACCAAGTAATTCAAAAGATTTCAGTTACTGGTGTCCATTTTTCACCTATAGTCCCTTCATACCTTTATGGGATATTACCAATAAAGCAGAAAAAGATGAAAAATTCCAGTAACAGAAATAGATCCCAATGAGGAAAAGATCCCCATACCACTGTTTTCTTGTGACAGCTCTGGGCTCGTGGAATTCATATTTACGTTTGTGAAAGAAGCACTTAAAACAAACTAGCACATATTGAATTATGAGTGCCAATTGAATGTTCATGCAGATTTTATAATTAAAAAACTCCAATATTTCAAAGAATACTTTTATTTAACACTTTCAAAGACCTTATATAGTCAGGTTTTCTCTTTGAATCTATTGTAATCTTTCTAGTTCTGCTCCATGCAGAAAATCAGCACAAAGCTTTACCATTGCTGTAACTTGGGATCTAAAGCCTTGTAAGGAAATCTGCTTTGGATTTACTGAAATATCCTTACCTGTGAACAGAGGCATAATCTAACCTTAAGGAAAGCAAAGGAGGCTCTTTCTCAACAGAACTTTATAATCCTCAGTAAAATCGTGCCAAGCCTAATTCCCCATCTGTGCTAACCACGGTGATGTCCAACTGTATCAGCACCAAGCCTGGCACACAGAACATCAGAACTGGAACTATACGTTTTTTGTGTATCTGTCCTCAAGCAGGGATTGCCAGCAGCTAAAAGGCCTTAGAATCCTGCATTTAAGCATATTTAATCAAAAGAAGACTTTTTTTTTTTAATGTGATAAAATCTTCAGGAAGAGAAAAAAAAATCAGAGTAATAGAAAAGGAATTTTTCATTATTTTGAGTTCCATATTGAAGGTTCTTGCGATCTTTGTTTTCTCCCTGAAGACAAAGAAAAAATGATAGAAGTCTTTCATCCTTTCAGCATTGTTGCCAAAGAGCCACGAATGCTTAGTCCACCTGTCCCTGCTGAAAGCAGCAAATGGTCCAGGAACTTGGACTATTCATGTAAAACTTGAAACTGATAGCAGTCTTCTAGGTGAGCAATTGGGGGCTGATCATTTTCACACTTTCCTTAGGAAAAGAAAAAACAACTATTTCCTACTAGAAATTTATTCTAACATAAAATTATGAACTACTTCTAAGCATGTAACAGTTTTGCATGAACTCTGTACTAAAGAAATTTCATCTACAAATTAAATGTTAGCATATAATCCAGCACAAAATTACTACAACCATCTAACTAGGTTAGAAGTCAAGATTTGTTTTCAGCAATGGTGTAAACATTTATGATTTAGATACTTGTGAAACTATTAAAGTCCAGAATGTTAAAACATTTAGTTCTAAAGGTAAAATATAGATTTTATTTAAAAAAAAAAAAAAAGGAAAAATGCAATTACTCAACTGAGAGTTTACGCTTATTCATTTTAACAAACTGATATTTCCATAGGAATGGACTGATATAGGTTGATATAGTTTATATCTTTTGACTTCCTTCTTGTCATGACCAAACTGTTAGAGGTAAGCTGGTGAGCTCTTAGTTTCTGTTGCTTCCCAGACACACATTCACACCTGTTCACTTATGCTAGCTCTTGAGCTACAGTGGTTGCATCATTTAGTCAAACAAGGAACTTTGACAGCTTCTTTTTTGTTTGATTAGTTGTAAGCTGTGTTAACTCATTAATGACATGGGAACGGACTCATGGCAGGATAAGGAGTGTGGAACTCCCTTGCTTGCTCCGTTTTATGCACTGGAATAAGACAGGCAATAAGAAAGGCATCCCTTTTTTTTCTACTGTGGAGCATCCTTTTTTTCTATTGTAGCTAGCAACAGGACAAGGGATAATGGGTTGAAGCTGCAACACAAAAAGTTCCAGTTAAATGTAAGACAAAAACTATTTCACTATGAGGGTGATGGAGCAGTGGAACAGGTTGCCCAGAGGGGTTGTTGGGTCTCCTTCCTTGAAGGTCTTCAAGACCCTCCTAGACATGTTCCTGTGTGACGTGATCTAGGTGAACCTGCTTCTGCAGGGGAGTGAGACTAGATAATCTCTAAAGGTCCCTTCCAACTCCTACCATTCTATGATTCTATGACAAGAAATAGAAAGCTGCTGAAATTCAGTCTAAAGTTTCACAACTGATTTCTTTTTTCGTAGTCTGTACCTTTTCAGAGGTGCCTATCCTAAAATTTAAAGATTTAGACTATCCAAAGAAGCCAAAGGTTTATCTTGATGCAAAACATATTTATAAATATTTATTTGTATGTTTTATATGATTTTGCTACCCTATATGGCTGAAATTCACTGTGGGAGAAAAAATAAGGAATATCTGTCAGCCACTTCAACTCTTCAAGCCTGCAACCCTGCAAAGGCTTTATCTTTCCTAAGCAATGTATAACTAAAATCAAAGGTGATGATTAAGATGATACAACCAGTTGAAAGGCAGCTCATACTGTCATTGTTAACATACTGAAGAGACATAGTTTTATTATTTTTTTAATGCATTTCATAAGTGTTCTCCTGATGAAGTTTAAGCATGATAGTGTTGTACATATTCTTAATATTTCATAAGAAAAGTGTTTTTAGCTGGAAGAATTCTCTGCTATACAGAACAACTTTTAAAAAAATTACTGAACAAGTAAACATACTTACACAGAATTTCCTAAGTCATGTTTGAGCTTTCTTCATACCGATCACAAACCTAGCACTAAAGAATAATTCTAGCTACTGTCCAGAGACTCAGAAAAAATGAAGTTTGTCTTGAATGCTTATTTCTTGGGGTTTCTCTACTTACATGAGCCCTACTGTTGAAATTACCCCGTGGGGAATATAATCTCCAAATTAATGAATGTGCAAAGTGTCCTAATCCCACTTTCATGGATTTCAGAGGGACTTCAGGAGAATTTAGCTTTGGACTATCCCTCTACTGGGAAAAGAACCTTGCCCAGAGGAAAGCTTTATGGTAATTACCATCATCCTGGAGTTTTACAAACAATGTACATGATAATGAAGAATGCTATAAAATATTTCCCTAATCATTATTAATTCCTTTGCTATTTATGTTAATCATGATAATTATGATGAACTCATTTTGCACTAATATGAGTGCTTCTGCAACTCCACATTAATTTGTAACACTGTGTTGAAGTGTTATTCAAGAAGGATATTACACACCATATTTTTCAAAGGTTTGCAAATTCTTTTAAAGGAAAGACTTTCTGAAGAAAAAAAAAAGAAAAGCACTTTTTTCAACTGAGGAGATTGCTTATGTTTGATTAAATCTGTAGCTTCTGCTGAGATTTAACCATGATGAAAACTGACAAGGTTGAAGGGAATAAACTAAGGTTTGTGTCTCAGGGAATACATACAGAGAGAGAAGAAAAATCTTGTACTTTTCAAAGGCATTTGCTTAAATCATTTTTACTTTCATTTTATCCCTGGTGACAACTGCTAGTTTAATGCCACTGGAAATTAAGTATTATAAGTTTATTCAATATATAAAGAGGGCCAGCTTCTGCTAATGTTGACCATATCTGATTGAAAGGCTGATTTATAATGAGACTTGGGTGATTCACTTTACACATCTATTCCAGTGTATAATCATCACTGTAGTATCTTTACTAATGATTGGAGTGTTACAGTTGTATTAGTCCACTATGTTCACAGTATGCCAATTTTTCATAAAAGAATAATTTAAACTGCAATCCTTAAAACTCTTGAATTTCACTACCTATGTGGTTTATTTGTCAACCTGAGCTGCTTGGTACGCTTAGGCTGGAGCATCTTCCACACAGGTGAAAGGTCAAATTTAAAGCAGATACATAATTTGATCTGCATTTTTCAAAGCTTCTTTCAAAATCCTAGCAGGTGTCAAGATCTGCTTTTTACCCTTCATCAGCACAGGACTATTGCTCCATATTATTTCCCCTGAGAGCAAGGCTGATATAAGTGGCTGAAGTATCCTGCCACTCATTTTTCCTCCAGAACCGCCTGGTGAATTTATATTATGTAAACCACCTCCTTTATTTTTGCAGTGTTATTATAAGCTGATGGGAAGTCAGAAGGGTAGAAATCATCAGCAAAGAGAGAAAAAGCTGCTTAAGTAAACTTTTCTGCCAGGAAAAAGAAATGACTGGTCTTTCACTGCCAGTGAAATTCACTGAAGGCTTAAACTAAATTTAAGTAGTGCATAGGCTGCTGTGCACGGGTGTTTGTGTCCTTCCAGGGATAAAATGGTGAGAATATATTCAGGTTGAAGAAGGCTGTCACTATTTTCACAAACTTTTCTTCTTCACTTTTTGCAAACATTGGAGTTTGTGAACTTTATTATGCTAAAATACACATGAAAATCAATGAGCAAAATCAAATGAGCTTTGTTAAGCTCAAACTCTCTGTTATTCTAGACAGAGCACAGCTGGAAATCCTTTGAGCTTTGTGGCTATTCCTCTGGAATAAAGAATGTGTAACACCCCCTCATCCACCCACCCCCATCCTTGCTGCTGTTGCTATGTGCCTCTGATTCCTGGATACTAGCTTCTCTCCTCTGAGCAATAGACAAACAGATACAGCTCAATGTAGACTAAACACTGCGGGCATCATACTACCGCAAAAGGTACCTTTAAGGTCCCTTTGTTTCCCAACCCTTTCCTCATACATTGTTTACTTACTCAGCTACAGATGAGCATACCTGTCATGTTAATGGGATTCTGTGAGGAAGAAGAGACGTGAGAGATAGGAAAAAAAAAAAAATCGAAGATTTCATGTGAAAAGAAAAATTCCTTCATATCTTGCATGTACTCAGCAATACTAGAATGTTTCCCTGTAGATGAAACCTTTGCATTGACCAATAAGTGTATGCTTCAAAAAGACAAAAGCAAAAAACAACAGTATATTTTTAACCTGAGTTAGACAGCTGGCCAGAAACAACTATACTGAAATACCCTCACAAAGCAAAGAATGGCAGGCATTTCTCAAAGGACTGCTGTCCTGAATTGCCCATGATTCCTACATGTTTATGTCTTCAGCTCTACAGCAAAACTTACACGAGAAGAGAAAACATTACACAAAGCAACAGGCAGAAATTGTTTACAGCCTCTGATTTTGTATCTTATCATATCTATCACAGTGGAAAAAGACTTTTTTTAGGGGGTTCTTAAAGAATCCTTGTGCTATACTGCACAACAAACACTAAAACACAAACAATTGTATATTTTATAAGTATTATAAACTTGAATATTTTGTTCCTAGATTTTACAGAAACTGACTACACTTCTGTTAGTTCATTTTTTGATATTGAGAAGAAATTAAAAGATTACCGATCTTGATATCCTCATCATCTGAGGATATTTTCCAAAAGGCAAAGTGTACTTTGCTGAATAACTGTATTAATTAAAATGGTTTAAGGTATTTCTAACAGCTTTACAAGTTATATATGTGCTATGAGTTTATATATATAGACATAAGTATTTCCTTTCACAGAGACAAAATAAAAACCCATGGCAAACAAACAGCAAAGCAAAGAAAAAGAATGACTGGATAAACAGGAAAATGTGTATAAATGAAAGAATCTAAAATATCGGTTTATAAAAGTAGCAGATTTTTTTTAACTTTCAAATTTGTTATTTTTTTATAAATATATAAACTTTTTCTAATGCTTAGTAGTAGAAAAATATTTTAGATTAAATTATAACCCAAAGAAACATTGAATTTAGAGTGAGAAAAGACGTTAACAGTTAAAAAGAGATAAAACACTAATTGCTAATATTTTGATACATTGTGTAATTTCTGTCTGATATCTAAAATGAATGTGATTCCAAAGTGAATATGATCCTTACTTATTGTTTCAAAATATGTGTTCTATGTCCCATAAGTTAGTAAGGTATCACTTTGCTAATTCCCTATCACTGCTCTAGGGTGCTGTTGCCTCTGTATTAACTCTCATTCCCATCAGGTTTTTATTTTTAGTGTAGTTTGATAAGCTTTAAATTTCAGCATCTTTTGCATTTGCATTGTAATTTTTTTGTTTGTAAATAAAATGGATTTTACAGTATCTTGCATTTTAATTTAAAATACTATGAAACCTATCAAACTTTAAAAATTTGCTTTGAAAGTGTGTTGAAATTAGCATTTGTATTTACCACTTCACTGTGTCAGTAATAATCAGTGGAACGAAAGGGTAAACCACAGAAATTCATCTTTTATGCCTGGATAATTCCATCAAGAGGGAACAAAAATAGGCCGTTCTCTTCTTTAATAGGCTTTGAGATGCATCTGTCTTACAGTAGACATCAAATCTCAACAGTCATATAAAAATATTTATATTGTCATGATCTAGTTATTTGAAATACGACTTTTAAAGATGAAAAAGTTACTTACCATTTTTTGCTGCAGTGAATTTACAGCCTTTTAATTAACAGACTGCACAGGAATAAAAAGTAAATACTGGAATTGCAAAAGGAAACCTGTAATAATTATTTTCCTTAATCAAATAACTGCTATCACTGTAAGGTTAGAAGGGAAAAAAGGGAGGTAATCCCATTAAAAAAAAAAAAAAAAAAAAGAAAAGTAGTGTAAAAAAGTTAAAAAGATTTACATTTTCCTAAACCAGAACACAAGTGATGTGTTCAGGGCTGTATTGCACCTTATGGTAACAGATGCATTATCACAATGTATGGACTTTCTAAAGCAGCACATTATCTGTTACTAAGACTGTGTTTCTTGCTTTGGTTTAAAACATTTTCAGCCCAGAAGTACAATCTTTCAAACTTAGCATTATGCAGTAGCATCTTTAGAACAATTGTAAGGCTAAGTATTGATTACTGCTCTAGATCCTATTTTTTTTATATGAGTGCCTTGATATAGAAGCCGTCAGTGAAGTCTGAGGTCAGAAGTGCATCTTCTCTGGTATTTTTCATTTGAAAAATTAGAGTGTGCAAAAAACAAAAGGGAGAATGTCAGGGATAAAGGGCAGAAACAAGATTATTACTTCTACAGAAAATACACAGTGGGTGAAGCTTGTATGAAGAGGTATTGAATAGTCTCACTCAGCTCCTTGCTGAGCCTGTGTGACCACATCAGCCTGAGTTAGAGATGGGATGAAATTCATCAAGATGATCTGCCCGATGTACTTTTTAATTCAAGACCACTGTAAGTGATTTTTCATATCCAGTTTTAATCTCTGAGGCTGATTGATGATCCTAGCAGTGTATGGTGGTGAAGTTATACAGGAACATGGTATTGAAGTTCACGTCCCAAGAACCAAACTTGGGCTTTGAGGGGCAAATTTTTAACTATGGAGGGGGAAAAAGGACTGCTAAGGCCATAGCCTTAGCTTAGTCATTACCCACCCACAGCTATAGGAGTTCTGCCAGCTGTTGAAGAACTGGCAGTGAATTAATTTCCCTCCTCTCCTGCCCATCCGGGCCAAGTGGGGATCTGCTGAGTATTTGGCCATGTGCTACAGATAACAGGTTGGTGGCAGCACAGGGCTGTGCTGCAGTAAATCTGCTTCTGTTTTTCTGCCCTTTTCTCTTCCTCATTTCCCTTCTCTCCACACAGTGTATACTACATGCCAGCAGAGCTTGTTTAGTGAGCCTTTAAATTCAGTTTGGTCTGATCATTTCTTTGCAAACCTGTTCCAGGCACTTGGCTGATGACAGTCATGAAGTGTTGACTGTGGAATGGTTTAATCTCTAACTGTAGCCCCTCCAGAACTGTTGTTTTTGGAAATGGTTTTTAGTACAACAGATGACTAGGGTAGATAAGAGCCCTTTTATGCAAAGGTCTCCTTTATTATACACATCTTAAATATTTGTTTTCAAATATTGCATTGCATGCCAAGTCCTCTGTGACACTTGATTGTTAGTGTTCAAGAGAAATACTACTTTAGCTGAAATCAAATGGAAGCGAATGTAATATCTGCTGTTTTCTTGAAAGATTAAAAAAAAAACAATAAAAAAACCAACCAAAAAAATCCCCCATTTCTCTCCAAAATAAACCGATCTAATTCTAGCTTGAGCAGGATGTTTTCAGACTTTCTGATTTTTATTGTCTCTGAAAGACAAGGAAATATGGTACACAAAAGGCAATAGTAGCTTCCTTAAAGACTTCACTATCTTTCAGGTACAAAAAAATTGAATACTTTTTATATGGAATGATTTTAACATTGATGGAAGTATCAGTCAACAATACATAGCAGGTATTGTTTCTGTAGGAAGCCATTTTAGAGTAAATGAGCAGACAAATGATCAAAGCCAAAATCTGAGAGTAGGTAATTAATGTTATAGAGGAGAACATAACAAAGTTTTTAGATATAAATGGCCATCAAAGAACGCAGCTACAATATGGAGCCTATTTTTAGTGCTGAACTCATGACTTCAAAAGACATATACAATTTGAATATATTAAAACATAACATATAGAGGGGGAATAGTATTTTTTTTGGACACTCAACTGCATACATGAGATGCCAAGTAACTTATACCTGATGTATAAACTTGCTTAATACCACAGAGATGTATGTACAATCAGCTAATTTTAGGGGTTTTAAAAATTTCTAGTAATTTTTTGGCACCTCGTCTGAGCTCCTTAAGAAGAAATAATCTCTTTATAGGGTAGTATCCACCTCCTTCTTCCCAGAAAATTGGACCCTTTTTGAAGAATTTAATTTAAAAGAACCCAATTATTAAACTCAAACTAAAATGTTTATATTACAAATCTAGTTTTCCTTATGTATTTTATAATTCTAGTGTAACTTTGGTGTAAGACTTTAAGAAAAAAACATATTCACCATAAGCTAATGCCTTATTACAGAAGGAAACCAGAGAAAACAAATTCTACGAGAAGCCATATCTTTGACCAACATTAACCCTCTTCTGAACTAGTACAATATAGCATATTGAAAAGTTTATGTTCCTTTTTTTAAAAAAAAAAATTAGTTATGTTTTCTGTATTCTAGGATCTTTCTGCTGGAGCTAATTGCATTTTGTTGTTACTATCAAGAGAACAGCCTGTATAATAGGAGAAAACTGCACAACTTTTGAATTTTTCCAGCATCAGCATGCTACTGGCTCAGAAGTTAAACATAATCACTGGATGTCTGTTTCTGAAACTCCTTTTCATTTTGGGATCAATGTAAATAAGACTAAAGTAAATAAAGTAAATAAAGTCATGAGAAATGTGTTTGTTTGTTAGAGAAATCACTGCAATGTGGTTTTGATTCTAAACATGAAATGTTACTATTTCCAATAAAAAGTAAGTGGAAAACATTTGTTGTATTTAATGTAGTATTTTGGAGTGTGTTGCAACTGCTGATACTGGTTTAAATTGACTTTCGGCTAATGACATTAAAAAAACTACTTAATTCTGATTACAAAATGAGAGACTTTACAGTCTAATGAATTTTTAATAAAGCTTCTGTGTATCATTGTATGGGCTTGCTCTTTAACGCATGAGATGGAGATAACATTACTCATATTCTATTTGTTTTGTCGTTTCGGGGAAATGATAATAAATCATCTGAATATTTGCATTTCCACCTTGTTTTCCTAAGAATAAGCTCTACTGAACACATAGGATCAAATTCTTTCCTTAGTGAGACCTCTGCATTTGAAAAAATTGATGCATGAAATCTTGCTTCAGAAAAACATGTTCATTTCTTAAATCACACACACAGAAAATGCCACAAATTGCTAAATATGTAAAGTGAAGTCAGAGATGTCGATGTTACTTGTCCTAAAGACAGACATGATGTTTGCTTTAGTTGACTCATTTTTTCTATTATCAATTAAAAGAGATAAAATATTACTAAGAGCAATTAACCTATTGAATAACTACTGTCTTTTGCCTATTGTCTGTCTGCAACATCTATTTACCCCTTCTAGCTCTCTGTTTTATGTGTTCAACTTCACTTTAAAAAGCAAAGTATCTCTTTCTAGTTATTAATAATTAGAAGTAACAGGAATGAGGTAATGTGATCTATGAAAAAAAGAAAGATAGAAAGATTCATATGTTCTCCCTACTTAGGCACTAATGGGGAAACAAGGCACAATGTGATGTTTTCTTTGGGACTTTTTAAAAAAGCAGGGGGAAAGAGTATTTGACATTTGACTTCATTATTTCTCTCATGTCTTTTTCATAAGGTAAAGCATGAGAACTGCTGTTGCTGAGAATGCTGACAGTCACAAGTGTTTAAGTACAAAGCTGTTCCTCAATTGTTCTGTAGGAGGTATCTATTTTTTACCTGAACCTATTGTTGTTTGTGTTACTACTCCAATAAAACCATAAGGTCTGCTTCAGATTTACTTAGAATGGACAAAATTCTAAGAATGGATGGTTTTGACCTTGCGTGATGACTTCTAGGCCCTTGCATTACCGTTCCAATACCATTTTAGATGCAAATGTACTCAATTCACAGTAAAGAAAATGAATTAAAGGAGACATCAATATGGCTAGTGTTAATTCTCTTCTTTTCCGGTCTTGCCATACTGAATTTCTGTTTTGTCTATATTTCCAGATGCTGACTGAATGACAGTGAACTCTATTGTTTGATAACCCAGAGAATTCTACTTGATACTACGGAGTTATTTTTATGAAACTTTTTTTTTTCTGTTAATGTCAATCTAATATAAATGTCTTAAGTGTAACAGAATGACGCAAGATTTCTTTTTCTGTTCCCGAAGGAATATAGCAGGAGAAAGTAATAACTGAAGGCTGCTTTTTCCCTTATACCTGCAGTAAATGAGATTAGAATAATGTAAAATTACTTAAGTCAGAGATCAGAAACAGGGCATTAGAGAAAGGTTGGAAAGGCACAGTGTGAGATTTGGGAAGAAAAAAAGAAGAAAAAACCAGAAAGACTTCCCTAGCAATAGAGACAAAGACCATCCAAGATCAGAAAAAGTAAATAAGTGTTATTAAAAATTTGTGCAATAGAAGATGCAGGAAAAGATTCTTGCATAACCTAAAGTAACCTTCGACTAATCCCTGGAATCACAATTAAGAGAAACCTACAACATGACAAGGTTGCAGTTGCAAATACTACCATGTAAAGAATGAAGATTTAAAATTGGTTGCTTATGCTTATGCTTATGTTTATGCTTATGCTTGTTTATACACTATTCCTCTCAAATACCCCTTAAAACCTAAAGTTAGACCTGGATCTAGATATGTGCTGAAATGGTTACCAAGAAGAATCGATAGTCGACATTAATTCTAGCTGCTATGGTTTACATCTCCAATGAAGAAGTAACAGACAGAGCATTTGTATCCAGGAAGTACATTGGACAAGACAAGAACTGAATCACTTCCAAAGCCTGCTGCTCATTGTATTGCATGCAGGGCTTTCAGCCAAGGAGTATCCATGTGGATGCTTTATACCAGCAGTCCATTCGGATTAAATCAACTGAACAGTCTTTGTGTCGAACTCATGCAAAAGGAATGGAGAGCTTAGTGCAAAAGTGAACAGAAAAAAAACCCAAAAAACCAACAGCAATCCTCTATTCTGTCTTTATGCTGAGTAACAGTACTATTCAATCTTTCTGAAGACACCAGCACTCAAGATTTAGATGAGCATTTTGAGGAATTTGTTTCTTATGATTTCTCCATCCCTCAAAAAAAAAAAAAAAAAAAGACAGAAAGGACCAGAGGTATATTTTAAGTGACAAAAATATGCACTCCAGTCTTTTTTAATGGAAATGTATTTAGATCTATCAGCAGGAGCCAGGTCCTTGGTGTACAGGACTGATTGCTGACTCCTAAAAGAGACTCTCTTATATTCTTTTATGTTCAAAACTGAAGTTCAGACAGATATGTGACCAGTGATTAACATTGTTCAAACTGAAACTGAAACTTGTCAACCTACTGCACTTCATAGCAGATTTTGGAGGAAAAGAGAATATGTTTTACTAAAAGTCTGAAGCTGTGGTGAATTTGACTTCAGTGCATATAAGTCTTTCAGATTTGGAATGGCAACATCAAACCTCTTAATAACAGCAAATCATATCAATATATTTTGAGAACAAAAGGTCTGAATTAAAGCTGATCTTGTTAATAAGAGCTAATCTGAAGATAAAATAGTGGTGGATTGGTAGGGAGAAGCACTTGTGCAAGCTGGAGAGATTTTTCTTGATTGGAAAAAATTACAATGTTATAAACCTGAATTTTCACTGAAGTCTATGATATTTAGTGTATAGTGGGTGATGAATTTTAGTGCCTAGGCTTATCTTTTGAACTTACTCTGTAGATCTCCCTTGAGACATCCTGGGCTGAGAGTTCAACTAATTATTTGTGAAAAGTGTTCTTCAAATGTGAGAGAGTGTCTCTATTATTCACTGATGATGTGGTTTTATTATAGTACATTGTGTTTTATAGAGTAATTCTATTTAGTTTCTAGAAAAGCTTTTCATAAACTGTATAAAATAGATTGTGTTTTGAAACGTGTACATGTAAGATCATGAATTATCATCCTTCAAGTTCCTCTAGGTAGTTGGTGGTCCTCAATAAGGTTCTTCTACTGATAGGCCTAATAAAGATGGGAGCTATGGAAAGATTGAGACAGTACAGGTTGTAATTCATCAAATGTTTTTCCATATAGTTTTCAGTACACAGTAGCAATAGCGTCCTCATAAAATTTAAGAGTAGAAATTTATGCCTCAAAACCTCTTAACCTACTACATCACTATAATTTGTTTGGAAGTACTGTTGTTATAAGGACTACTAGTCTATGACAATGCACACTAACACACATAAAAACAGCTCACAGGTTAAGAGAGATACTTTATTGGCTCTTAAAACCATCAGAAATTTCAAGAAAACAAGTCTTTGCTATCTGAGATATAGTGGTCCAGATTTTACTTTAATATTTAAGACCATCATTTCATAAGCTTTCTTGATCTCTGTAATATAATGTTTTATCTCTGGAATTTTATTTTTTTTACTTGCATTCTGAAACTGCATGTGAATAAGAATAAATCATATTTATTTCATAATTGAGGCTCGGATTACTTCCAGGAGAGTCACCCATTTTCTCTTTTAATATATTTTCAGGAAAAAAAATTACACGCTCCTTATGATTCCTTAGAAATTTATTTTAAATAGAATTTATGCTTTCTAATTCCAACTAATGGCTACTTGTGCTGTCAGTGTATAGTTTTCAAAAAGAAAAAAAACAACTCTCCTCCCAGTGAAGGAAATAGAAGTGTTTCTGGAAAATTTCAACAGAGGGATGCTACAGCTAGGCAGAGGACTACAACAGTAGCTGAGGTACTACTTAACAAATGAGACACAGCCACATGGCAATACAAACCCATTCTCATTTGCAGAATTAGTGTATAAATCAGACTTGTGCTTAGGGCTTATAAAAGCATTGTTCTCAGGGTATGATCTAGAACAGGTGAATCCAAGGTGTTGGTAGAAGCAGGACTGAATCCTCACTGCATGAAAAGTCATGAATGCAGTCTTTTTTTTCCCACCTGGCGGCTGCTCTATGTCTCAGAATAATGTTATAATTTTCTTCCTCAAGAAACTGAATGTAAAAATTAGATTACTAATGCAAACAAGCACTATTACTGTTCCCAGTGTGATTGTAGATCTATAAAGGTTGCCAGAGAAGGGCCTGCATGAAGGCATTGAGATCTATACTGACATTCCACAATACACATTGAGAATGGTTGTACAGACATATGGACTTCCAAGAAAGGCACTGCTTTAGTCAATAACTGCTTATTTATTGTTCTGTTCCCTATGAATAATAATAATAAAAAAAAGTTAATATATATCCAGAGCTCTCATTCTTTTATTTGACATTTCTAGAAATCTCTACAGCTGTTTAGGCAGTACCAAAGAGACCAAACATGTTTGTGTATAAAAACTATCTGGACAAGGAGGTATTGAGATGTCTCTGGTCATTGCCCTCTTTTGCTGCTTGCACTCCTTGTCTTTTTTTCCTAAAGAAATTAGACCTGCTTCTGCTGCTTCTTTTTCTCCTTCTTTGCCTATTCTTCCTGTGCTATGGAGTCAAACCCACCTTCCAATGACAGCTACTGTTTCTGACACATTTCAGTGTAGAAGTATTGCCATTTTAACTACAAGTGAGAAGAAAAATATCTCTGTATTTCTTAGGGTCTGTGTTCCCTTTATAACATGATCTAATTTTAATGATACAGGTCAGGCTTATTTGAAATATCAACTCATCTACTGGAAAAGGAAAGTAGAAACTCCAAACAGTCCCCTAGTTGAAAATGGGAATTAAGCTACAGCAATAAACTGCATGAAAATAATTCTCACAGGTCAAAGGAGATATTCACAAGGCAGAGGCTAATCAGGCCTCAGTATCATAACAGAGACACTAATTACCTGATTTCCAGTGTTGCTGGGCACCTGTACCTCCAAATGAAATGTACATTGCTAACAGAGGAACAACATAATAAGAATGTATGGGGAAGATCTCCTTTAGGAAGTAGGATGCAAATAAATATACAGCAGAAGATAAAACTTGCAGACATAGTTAATTCTTAATGTATTTTGAGTTTGCCATTTTGTTTAAATTCCTGTTTGAAAAAGTGGTTAAAATTCATAACAGTTAAGGATCAAGACTCTTTTTTGGTACAGTGTACTGAGTAAAATAATACTGAAATTAAAGCTAAAACCAATGCAATATATAGAATGCACATATGAGAAAATGCCAACCAAACTAGATCAGCTATTAAGAGTGTCCTGTGATAAGCTGCATAAGAATTTCCATGGAAACACAGACAGTTGGCCTTTCAAGAGGCAATCTGTGTGTTGAAATATCAGCATGTAATTTTTTAAAAAGTAGACAGAGAATTAAAATTATGCTCAGTTTGCATATAATAAAATAGAATTGGACTTGATTCCACAAACAAATAATTTGCTGAAGATAATTCATTTAGGTTTCTTCCTGTACTACAAAATTCTAGTCATTTTCCCAGTCATCTCAATGAAGCAATAGTTCAGATTTTTTTTTCATTTTCATGTCCTTTTGCAGTGGTAGATATTGAAATAAAAGTATTTAATACAAGTTCATTTTAATTGAAAACTAACATACCATACTTTTTGTTATTTCTGCAGCAAAGTCTGGCGACTTTCTTGGCTGCCTTTAAATATAATTATATTTCAAAGCAAATGAAAAGCAATATGCAGTTCAATTACAGCATTTATACAATTTTACTGTTGGAATTATAATAATAAAACAAAGAATTTGCTCAAACACAATTATGAATTACACTGTATTAATCTATAAAGAGACCTGAATGATTGCAAAAGTAAGCTGATAAGGAATATATAAGAAAAAAAAATCTAATTTCCAAATATAAACAACATAAACTACTTCTTAAAACCTCCCATCTGCTTCTTGGTTTGTGACAATGTATTTATGCTCTGTCTGGATGTGCTAAAATTTGCTGCATTTACATAAACAAATGTACTTTGCTAGTTAATTATTAAACAGCTTTTGGAAATCTGGAATAGATGGGAAAAAGGAAAAATAAAAGAACTTTATCCTCCAATTCAATCTAGTCATTGGTCATAATCCATTACCTGTAGAAGCATTTTACAGCTTCATTTAAGATTCTGTCTAGTCATTGGTCATAATCCATTACCTGTAGAAGCATTTTACAGCTTCATTTAAGATTCTGTCTAGTCATTGGTCATAATCCATTACCTGTAGAAGCATTTTACAGCTTCATTTAAGATTCTGTCTGAATGGATTCATTTGCAGAATATTTGGTTTTGGTACTAACCAATTTCAAATTCAGAAGCCTATCAAATCTATATGCCTCATAACACTGAAATCTTACAAACAGGGGAAGAAACAAAATATATTAACAAGGGAGAGTTACGCCTGCTTCATTTATTCTATGAGTGAACTTACAATGTCCAAAAGACTATAAAATCGCATATACAACCTTTTAAAAAATTGTCGCATCTTCTTCCCATGCAGATAGCTGGGAAAGTCTGAGAAGTGAATGTAGCTTGACTTTGTCTCTTCTATGCCACAGAATGTGATGGAAAATCTCTACAGTCCTCTTGCAGCTTCTCTCATGCAAGGGCATATAAAGGCCTGCAGAGAAACTGTAAGCTAGATCACAAAATTGCTCTCAGTCTATGTATTTATTGTTGAAATTTAGATAATTTTGTGAGCAGAGACTACAAACCTGTTTGGAAAGAATGGTTGTAAAACATAGATGGCTGTTTAAAACAAATGTATCAAACAATCTTCTGTAATGACCTGAAGGTAACATTCTACTGAATGAAGCATGTATCAGCAGAAATATAAATTACTTACCATATTGCATACACAGAGGATGGAAATGCAAAAGAACTGAAATTTTTCATGCAAACTCCACTACAGTTACTTCTAAGTGAAAAATTTATGTGTTCCAACTTACCACTTTGTGGCTAAAAGTTATTTGATACCAAATAGTACTAATTTTCAACAAGATGTCAGAATATATTAGTCAAAATATCTTATTTTAATATCTGCATAATAAGACATAGAAAGCAAAAGTTTGTGGAATTGCCATCATTGTTTGGGGTGATTCCTTTAAATATCTGAAAATGTAATCTGCTATAAAGAAGAATTCATTTAAGGAACAAACAACATTACCTGTTTCACCTTGGTTACAGCCTTGAGGTGAATGTGTGTAACATATCTTTAGGCAAGTAAGCCCAGAAGCTCATAGGCTAGTTTAAATGCATAAGTACTCACATAAATGAAAAAGTGTAAGACAGGAGCTGTCTTGTCTTTTTAGGAACCATAGAGCTTAACATATTCTAAATATATTTTTATTATGAAACAAAACCAGATTTTCAGAATTTTGCTACCCAATTTAATGACATTTTTCCTCATAAGTTTTCATCATACGAAAACGTAAGTTTTCTGTCTTTTTAAGACACAGCATTGCTTTCAATGGATTTCTTTTTAAAGTAAAACAAAATAAATTGTGAACCTATTCAGATTCAGAACCTTGTACTATTATTTTCCTTCATGCTTAATTTTTAATTTAATTGTATCACACATGATTAATAAACAACAAGGACTAATTTCTTAATGCCTTTTGAAGAGAATATACTAGGAAAGAAGTTAGCTGAAGCCATCCAGAGCTGACTTCATGAGTTAATTGTAGGAAATACCACTCTTAGGGTTCCAGAGAGACTATTTGGGTTTTGTCTGCTAATAGTGCTGTTATTATTTTGCAGATCTTACTCTACAGGGGAATAAGGAAATGAAGCTGAGAGCATCTTAGTTATTATCATTTTTTTCTCTTCCACATTTACATCTCTGGAATTTAGAGGCTGGGCAATCCATAGAATAAAAAGAGAGGTAGTCTGTAGGAACAGCCTTCCTCTCTGCTCGCTAGTGGCAGTTTTCGACGTATCTCAGGCAGAAGATGGGTAGAATTTGCATTCTACAAACCAGAGCACACTTACCCCTTTCTACTTACCTTACAGCCTATGCTCTTCTAACCCTAAAGGTGGCTGCTGTAACTCCACTACTGTTTTTACTCCCAGGAGAAGAAAATACTTCAGTATATCTATTCTCTTAATCAATATATAGCCTCCAGGAAAGATCTGAGTAACAAATTTTCATGCATTTTCACAGAAAACATAAACAGTTACTGTAAATTAACATCTTTTAACACCTCCATGATCAAAGTGTTACATGTACAAAAGAAATGTTTTCAAAAAGCTCACGTTACTATACAATGTGTTCACTGTAACTGAAACAGAAAGAGCTACTTGACCTCCTGCTACTGTCTTTAAGTTATCAATAGAATTGACTTGGCTAGCTTAGCTTACTGAACAAGTAACCTGAAAAATAGTTCAGGTATAACGTTTAAATTGCTCTTGTAACTGAGACATTCCATGTGATACTGACACAAGGTGCATTGCACTTATTCATCCTGGCCAAGTAGATAATTTTTTATACTGTCTTGGCTTACTGGACAATGAATCAGAAGCTAAAAGCTTTGCAAGGAAATCTCTATAAAAAGACCAGGAACAAAGCAAGTTACGAAATTCTATACAAATACAAATGAATCACAGAATCACAGAATCTCAAGGACTGGAAGGGACCTCAAAAGATCATCTCGTCCAAACGCCCCCTGCCAGAGCAAGACCACCTAGATTAGGATTAAAATATTGAAACTAACCAATACCTGCTTGTTAGATCTGGCAATGACTGATCAGTACAGTTTTGCAGAAGATTAATTTTCATTTAATATCTTCATTTCAGTAAAAAAATTAAAGCAGCATAACTTTTCCTCAGGAGAATAAAAATGTGTAATCTTATTTTCTTTTATCTAAATCAGGATTTATTATTTTTTTACAATGATTGAATTAAAATTTTCCAGATAGTGTCTGCATTAAAACTGCAGTAGTTTAAGGAATTCAGGACAGGAGCCTTGCAACTTTGTGCACCTTTATCATCAAGAAAATTCCAAGAAGATCACTTTTCTCTAACTTTCTTGAAGAGTTCTGCTCTAACATACTTTTAGCCCTCATTCCTCACAGGATTCAGCCTCTCTAAATTATGACATTCAGTAACCAACAAACATATATATATTTTTTTTTGTCCCAGAAAGAAAGGAGAAGCAGATTTCCATTTTATATTTCTGCTTAATTTAATACAAAAACTGTCTACAGGATGTCCAGTTCTCATTCTATCTGCCTTTAGCCAGGCAGAGTTCAAAGCCAATTTTCTGCATTTGATATCTGCAAAAATATCTGGCATTTTGCAGCTCAAGCAAGTAAGGAAATGGAACGTTGGAACATTGCTTTTACAGTATTTCCTTTGAATATAATTCCACTATATAGAAGAGAGATTTGTGTACAGACAGCATATACAAGCAGGACCATAGTCTTAAACAAAATGATCTATGTTCTGATATCTGCTCATGGAAGATTTCTGTCATTATTTTAAAAAGTCATCAGATGCTATGATATGCTACATCATCACAATATGTTGCAGGTAATAATTATTTTTCTATAATTCTGTGTACAAATGCCATTATTATCTTGTTTTCACAGAGTAGTAACTGACAGTTATAAAACAAAAACAAACAAAGAAAAACCCCAAAAGCAAACAAACAATAAACCATTCAAAACAACCAAAACCACCTTTCGCTAATTTTGAATACTTGGTTTATAAGTAGCTAGATTCTTCAGTATGGTTGTTTCCTGTATCAAGGTTTCATGTTTAGCACTTAAATAGCAAAGAATACACAGATACTGAGAAAGAATATGTTATTATCATGTCAAGTACCAAATATCATTAAGTGAAGGTACTCAGTTAAAGTTCCAATTTAGTTTTTGAAAATCCAGTTTGAGGAAAAAGTCAAAGCATGTTGCATGTGATTTCCCAGCAAAACTACAGAGAACTTTGCCCTGAATATTAGCAAAGGCAAGATGTCATTGATTTTTCCCAAGATGAGATCTATAAATCTGTATTTAAAACAGCATGAGACACAGACCTTTTTTTTAAATGCAGGATAGACTGATAGTGACATTGTTACTATTTTCCTGAAAAAGATCTCACTGAAATTTTGAAAACTTCCTTAAGATTTGATCAGATATTTGTGTGGCATACCTTCCTTCTTGATCCTCACTGCAGAAGGAATTAAGAATGTATTGAGTAATAACTTCAGTCTTTAAAGTAAACTTAAACATCAAAGTACATTAATATTATTTTTACTGAAGTAGTCCAAATTATTACTTTTTCCAGCACAGAATACATTACAAATAACTCTAGTCTCTAGGTAAATATTTCTTACATATTAGAAGAAGACAGTTTCCTGAAGAAATTTCCCTTAATTTTTGTAAGACAATATGTGCAGTACCCTCAGCCTGACCTCTTCTTTTCAGCTTGGCTTTGTTGGAAAGAATTATTGACATACTTGGAGACTAGCAATATTCACAGAATATACAGTAGTGTTTACTTTAAAAAAATGAAACTGTTCAATCAAGAAGGTAGACAACTAGGACTTTCATCTAAGCCAAAGTCATCTCAATGGGAACTTTCCTGCCGTGCAATGCTCCATATTCTAAATTGTTACCATGCTGTGTCTGTCTTCTTATTTTTAGGTAACAGATGCAGCTCATTGCTTGGAATACAATTTACGGATTTTTATAATAGAGGTATGAATTATTAATCTGCCTTTCAGTTATAACTTTTTGTGTATTGTAGCTTAGTAAATAATGATCAGGAAGAAATCAACAGGCACACTATGTTTCCTAAAATCAAACAGGTATGAGAACAGAGTGCCCAGACTATAGGTGTAGTGACCATAGTAAAAAATATGGTTTTGCTTACTCTTAAAAACAAAGTATTTTGCTGGAAAAAAATAATCTGTCTGAAAACCTTCAATATCTCTGGAAGAGATAGCATAATTCAAGCAGTGTATAACACAATTCTTATGTAGTGTTTCATGTAAAAAAAAAATTGAAACCATGCCCTTATAACCAGTTGAACAGTCTTCACTGTAAACAATTTTAAATTCTGTATAGTTTGTACATATCTATAGCCGTTCAAAGATAAAAGAATTCAAATTTTGAAGAATTTAAAAGGACATTTGTATTGTTTTCAGTCAATCTAATTTTTATGGAATATCATAGGTTATCACCTTCAGACATTTTGAATTCCAGTTGAAATTAGAAAAACTCCACATCAACAGGCTTTGACTCAAGCCTTGAGAAAGTAAAAGAAGATTCCAAATGTTCCCAAAATTTTTATTGAACTTATATAAATTTGAATTGTGTTAATTTATCGATAATATCTAAATATTGCTAGGTAGGGTTGTCAAAAACTCTGAAAAACTGATGCCTCTTAGCATTACACATGCATACATGCACACAAACAGAGGCATGCACAGGTGCAAATATTGAAATTTATTGAACACTATAAGAGGAAGAATTCCTTCATAATATGAAGTTATTAATAATATGTCATTAAAGATATTCTGATTTTTTTTAAACAAAGCCTTTAAAAACATTTTAAAAATAAATTGAAACCCCACCTATGAAAAAGAAATACTATTGAATTTGTTTGATGCCACAGGTTAATTACAAAAACAAGAAGATAAATGCAACATAAATTTCTCAGATATTTTCTCTAAACATGTTAATCTTTACTGTAAAATAAGCATAGTTGGCTATATTTTTTATCTAACAATTTTAGCAAATTTGACTTAAGGCCAGTAATTATGTATCACTTCAGACTCCAGAATCTACCATGATGGGTTTTTTTCATTTAAAATACATTTTCTATTTTGTCTTAATCTTTTCCATTGCCTGGAACAGGTAAGATCAAAAAACAAGCAGAGATTTTCATTGACCTCACTGTGAATAGAAGCAAAATACTTGTCTTGCTAGTTTAATTGTTGAACCAAAAGTCAGTATTTTTTTATATTCTAGAGAGTTCTATAATATCTTTTAATAATCTCTTAACACTTAGTAACATTATAAATTTGTGGATTTTTTATAGACTGTGTTAATAACATAGGTTGATACATAATGTCTTTTGTGCAAATAAATGAGCATGCCTCAGCTCTAAAGCACAGTGCTTTAATTTTAGTAGACAACGTTTTTATAGAAGTCATAGTAAAAATTTTAGAACCTTGACCCTTGAACTCAAATTTATGCTGGTTTCTGATTGAGACTTGCTGATGACCAATTAATTAATTTTAACTACTTCTGTATACCTAACACCACAGGAGAATCAAGATCATTATGAAATTAACAAAATAAAAATTGGTGTATTAAACTGAGCCAAGTGTTCAATACATATGGAAAAATTCATAAACACAAGGTTTCCATACTAATAGGGCAAGAACTATCCCAGAGATGAGACATCATGACAGAACTATATTCAACTATATATTGAGGCTTGTAAGATATTGAACATACAACACTAAGTAGAAATAGCATTACAGTCCTTAAAACCTCTTTTATCTTTTTGATAGTCTTATATTACTAATAACATTGAAATAATATTAGCTTTTTTGAATGACCCTGAAAATATTTGGCATTTAGAAAACATAAGTTTGTGCTTTTCCCAATAGCAAATGAGTACACATTCTTAGAATTCTGTCCTCAGGCAAATATCTTTAAAAGCTGTTTTGCATTTTATTCATTTCACACTAAGTGCATCTGATAATCTTTTCTATTATTTGGGGTTAGGAGAGTTTGAATACTTCCATAAGTTTAGAGTTCAGATATGCACACAGGAATTTGGGTGCAAAGTTTGCAAATAATCTCCTCAGAGTGTTTGTATGAATCAGTGTGTTAGGTTCAAAGCAAGGTATGAATTTTCTGCATGACATCCTACTTCCTCTTTCAAATCTTTACCAGCAAATTCGATACCCTCATTAAGCACTAACAGTAGCAAACTGTGGATACAAAAGAAACTGACTCAATTTAATCATCATGGCAGGTGACACATTGAAAGCCTTGAAATTTCTCTCTTCCACACTTGGTATTTTCTCAAGTTAGCATTAGCTTAAGGTTTGCTCTCAGCAGAGGACAGTCCCAGTTTCTTCAGCAGTTACAGATCTGTGAAGCATAGCAGCACTCTGCCCTCACCAACTTCCTTTGGCAGATCATACAATATGTTTTGTCATAAATTACATAGTCTAGTCAAAGCTGCTCATTTCAGCTCTCCATATTGGCTGTCTCTGTGTAAGGGTAACCCACAACCACCACTTGAATCTTCAGCAGGCCATTGTCTGAAGTTTGTTTTGTGGCTATGAAGTGCTATAAAGTAGATTTAATAAAGAATAATTGCACATAACTTTACTATTCACTCTATTATAATTCTAATTATTTATGAACAGGTGTTGCTTTCACACAGATACCATAAGCAGTTTGAGACTGAGCAAGAAAGATGCCAGACTGTCCTACATGCCATGGATGTAGGCTATTACTGAGCTATTGGGAATCTGATCAGCAATGCCTTTATGCTAGGGTTTCAATTTAACCTGCCTTCGTTTAAAAAGTCACAGCAAGCAGCAGCAACAATGCAGGTTTCCTTCTGAAAAAGCATCACCTTCACAAGCTCATGAAAACATGTTGAAAATATGACAATATTTTTTTTTTTCTGGATTATTGTGTTTCAATGAACTTCAGTACTTGTCAAGAAAGACAGGTATTCCTAACAATATTAAATAGTCCTGAGACCTTTCTAATCAAAATCAAATAATTTACCTTCAGCCCATCAAAAGAGCTCTACAATTTATCGATTGATCTACCAACATTCAAAAAAAAAAACCCAAAACAACAAAAATTTGTTTCCTTAATAGTCTCCTTTGTTGGAATCATTATCTTTAGTCTCATCAAGATTCTCTGCAAAATTTTGGGGCTGCACAGGGATGTGATAATAGTAGCTTCTCAACTATTTATTTCATTATATATATACATGAAATATAAACAAAAATTGCATTAAAAGCTACACAGAAAAAGGCATAAAATGATTCAAATAAACCAATAGTTTATTATTACATATTGTATTTTATGTAACCAATAGCTTATTATACCAATAGTAACAGACTACAGATGGAAAGAACAGCAGCCTTTGTTCATGATGCTTAGCTGCTCTGTTGCTTCCCTTTCCTCTGAGAACTTAGCTCTCAGAATGAATATACCAGACAACCAAGTACCTACCAAATATTGCTTTTTTAGACCATTTTTTTCCTTTCTTAATTGTCCACAATATTTCACCTATCAATACCATGTATTTCCTCAGAGATAAAAAGAAACAATCTAGACAGTATCCTCCCCCACAGTAAAAATAGTAACCACACTATGCCATTAGAGCAACTGAAGCCCTATTTATTCATTTCACACTTGGTTTCTGGAGGAGACTGGTTTGTTTCTGTCCCTGGAGGAAGTGCCTGGTATGAGGTTTGAAACGTCAGGGATAATTAAGACAAACTGTGCTTTTTTACCCCAACAAAGGAAATATATCTCTTAAAATAACTCCCTGCTGAAATCTCTGAACAAAAAAACAGCCCAGCACTATCGAGCTAGCTTACAATGCTAAATCAATTGTCAGCATTAGTAAAGCTCTGAACTGGAGCATCTTACAGTTTCATTGCAATCCAGCAGCTACTGTGTTACCAGCAGGCACAAGTACAGATAGAATGCTGAATAGTCAGATAAGAAAGCATCAGTATGGGGATCAAATAAAAAGTTACACAACAAAGATGTTTATGTATCAGAAATGGAAAGTATAACTACTATGAGGCCAAAGCTTAGAGCTCAGAGATATTCAATATCATTTCTCATTCAGACATTTTAGTGTCAATAGTCTTTAAGCCATGTTGGAGTTCATGTCCACTTAAGAATTGTGCAAATTACTGCCTTCTGTACAGCTAGTTCCCTACTGCACCATAAAAACACTGAGCAAAATACTCTGTCAAAGTGAACTGATGTCAGACTTTGGCTTTGTGTCTGTCCATCAACAGGAATTTTTGCTCATATATTCATTCATCCTCAGGACACTGAAAAAGCTCAAATATCAATTTTTATTTTTAAAAAAAATCCCATCACACTGGATTATAATGTTGACTTCAATCTGCAATGCTTGGTTCTCCAGCAAGAATAAATAGATCTTGGATTTGACTTGGAATTACCAATCCAATGTTTATTCCCTTACAAAGCTTTAGAAAGCGGAACAAGTATTTGCCTCTAGTTTTGTGGGTATTTTTCCTTAATTCTTAAACATTTTCTTGAACCAACAGGTTATGTCATTTACCTTTTTTTTTATGATTTAGACTTTTTTTTTTTCAATTGTCACAGTTTTTCTTGTTCTGACACGTTTTCTTTTGAACTAATGTTACATACTCTGACTAAGAGGTAAGGATACATTGATGATGAAGATACAGTGTTTTGTAAAACAGTTTTCTGTGATAGAATATAGTTTTTAATAACATTAAAAACAATTTAAAATGTTATAATAACAAGTTTGATTTGCAGTTCTTGTGAGAAATACTGGATGCAAACCTCTATGAAATTATTATATTGAAACCATGTTAACAAATTTTGTAATGGTGCTGGCTGTAAGACTGTAAGAAAGATATTCATAATTAACTTGGCCTCTGTCAAATGCTTCCTTCTTGCGCCTTCATTTGCAGTGTAATCCACAGAGCTAATGAGAGAGATGAAGCTCTCTCTCTGAGATGAAGAGGCAGTGGGGTCTTAGAATAGGAATCACAGTACTAATGACACTGTGGTAAGGGACTGGCCTAAGAAAGCTGATAGGAGAATGTTGAAAGGAGGTCTATCCCCACTTCAGTTTTCCTTCTTTTATTTTCCCTTTGAAATACAAACATTTCTGCCAGAGAACTTGGCATTGTTATCCCTTCTCCACATCCTTTGCTTATATAGTAACTCTTAAGATGAGAGGACAAGGGTTTGGTACAGTTTTGTAAGACTGATTAGGAAACAGGATTTCTGAATTCCATTTTGTGCTTTGTCTCATATATCCCCTTCAACCATACAATGAAATACATAAACAATCTTTGGAGTTGTAACCAGAATGAAGATGTTCTTCCCAAAAGATAAGAGACTCTAATTCTTATGGCATCTTCTCATCCAACACATCTTCCAATATTCCATGGAATGCAGAAACACTTCAGTATGAAGATTTTGAGACGTCCTTTATACTACCTGCCTTAGAATAGTGTTCATTTGTGAAGTGGGTATTGAATTTCTTTCAAGTGTGGAGGACAGGTGGTGAAATGAGCTGATCCTGATTCTTCACATCCTGTCAGGCTGTGCGACTCTTTGCTTTATAGAAGTGGGATAATACCACCACTATTATTCTTCAAAGGTTACATTTTAAGAAAAAGAAGGGATCTGACAGTTTTCCCAGGGCAGACACGCTCTGAGCAACCAGATTGAATAGATTTATTCTTTGGCAGAGAAACCTCCAAACTGTGAATCCTAGTGAAATTTAGACACGTGCTTAACGTTTAACTGTTCAATTATGTCAGGCTTTAGGTACTTCAGGGCTTCTCCTAAAATAGAACTGTACATGAAACAACTGAAGATCTAATATAGACTTGTCTTTGGACACCGATCCTTACAGTGAGTTGGCAGCTGAGAGTTTTGAGACCTTTTCGCATATAAGAGTCTAATATCTATGTAGTCTAATATCTAATAGTCTATGTCATGGTTTTGTGAGGAACCGCTTTAACTCAGTAACAGGGGAGGGGGTTGCAGTGCAGGCCCGGTAAAAAGTTCTTGGACTTTCCTCTGTGTCGTGGTTTGCCCCAGCTAGCACAGCAGCACCACGACAGTCTCTCACTCGGTGCCCCCAATCACCCCCACCCTCGTTAGGATGGTGGAGGCCCCAGTGAAATGGGAGTAAAAAGATAAGCAAGGTTGTTGTGGATTGAGACAAGGACAGGGAGGGCTCAGTGCCAGTTACGGTTCCGGGCGAAACAAACTCCAGTACTCGTCTTAGAGAAAAGTAGAGTAGGAAGGTTTATTCTATAAGAAACAGAATGGAATGAAAGCAAAAAGGGAGTAGGATGATGAGAAAATTACAACCAGCACTTTAAGAACTCCCTCCCCCATCCCTCCTTTCTTCCCGGACCCAGCTCACTGCTCCTGATGTCGCTACTTCCTCCCCCCACAATGGCTCAGGGGCTCAGGGAATGGGGGACATGGTCAGTCTGTCACAGATGGGCTCTGCCACTTCTCTCTTCTCAGATGAGGGTGACTCCTGGCATTCTTCCCCTGCTCCAACAAGGGATTCCTTCCCTGGGACACAGTCCTTGATGAACTTCTCTGGTGTGGATTGTTCCCAGCAGCTGCGGCTTCTGCCAATACAGGGTCCCTCACACTGGACACAGTCCTTGGTGAATATCTCTGGCATGGATTCTTCACCGTGGTTGCAGTTTCTGCAGTTACAGGGTCCCTCCTTCAGGACAAGGCCTCTTCTGGGCATAGGTTTGATGAGCTGCTTAGTCGTGGGTTTCTTCCCACAGTTACAGATATGGATATTGGGTCCCTTCCTAGGGACACAGCCTGCTTCGGCCATAGTTTTAAAGAAGAAAATCACTGCCCCTGGTTTGGGGTCTCTAGTGAAGTGAATCACTGCCCCTGGTCTGGGACCAGCTGTAGCAAAATGGGTCGCTGCCCCTGGTCCGTGCTCAGCTTTATCAAAATGAGTGTCTACTGCTGATGTGGAGTCTTTAAAGAAATGAAAATAAGTTTCAGCTTTACCAGTTCTCTTCACAGAATGCAGGGGAGTCTCTGCTCTGGTACAACTCTTCCTCTCTTTCATCACTGACCTTGGAGTCTGCATGGTTGTTTCATTGTTTCTACTCCTTGCACCACCACCAGTCAGAAGAAGAAGAAGGGACAGAAGAAGAAAGAAGCAGGAAGAAGATGGAGGAAAAAAACCTCCTCTTCTGGCTTCTTCTTTAAAAGTGATCGTGGAGGCATCTAATTGGCTCAGACCCAGAAGTGGGTCTGGCTCAGAGCTGGGGAGAGTTGCAAACAACTTCTTACAGGAGCCACCTTTACCGCCCCTTCCCCCTTACCAGAAAAGTCTATCCTGTCAAACCATGACACCCTGTCTCTGAGGTTCGGACCCACATCTGGCGTGGCTGGGCCAATCTGGAGCTTCTGCCATCACTGTTTAAGGACAGGAATTTGAAGTGCGTGGAAGGAGGTGGAAGTGAAGGGCAAGATGGAGGTGACCATGTGGATCCGCAGTCAGGAAAAGACAGGAGTGATTCTGGGCCAGAGACATCCTTGCAGCCTGCAATGAGAAGTAGAGACCCTGTGACAGAGGGGGTGAGAGCTGGAAGCTCCAGGTCAGATGGAACGAGCAGTTTAGATTCCAACCCAGAGAAGACAAACTGGGGTTGCAGCAGCCTGTCGGAGCGGCCCATGCAAGGCTGCCTGGTTTATGGGAGACCCCGAGCTGGAGCAAGGGAGTGCTGGCAGGAAGCACTTCTCAGGAGTGTAATAAGCGGCAGGAGACAACAGGAACGGACTGACTGCACCACCCCTCCCCCCTAGTCCCTGTCCCCAGCACTGCTTATGGGGGGAGGAGGTAATGACACTGGGCTCAGGGCTCTGAGTCCAATGAGAGAGAAGAGATGGGGGAAAGGTGATATTAAAGAGCTGGTTGCACTTCCATCATTCGCCCTACTCTGTATTATTTTTCCATTGGATATTTTTGTTTATGTTCTAGTTAGAGGAGGATTAAATTAAATTTTGTTTCCTTCCCCAAGCTGAGTAGCATGGTCTGTTTTGTCTGGGACCATAAGTGGCAATTAAACCCTCCTTGTCCTTCAGGAGTTCCAAAGTCTGGGATGCTTAAGTCTAATTGTAGTCTTTTGCCCCTCGATGGGCCTAAACCACAATAGTCGGTCAGTAGATCTGGCCCTCCAATATCTTTGAGCTTGATGTCTCCAGTCCTAAAACTATAGACTATAGACTTGCAGTGGTTGCTGGCATAACAACAAACCATTGTGAGCTAGACACTGTAAAGCATATTAGTACTATAATAGCAAAGATTGCTTTAGGTAAAGGATTAGTGACAGGATCTGAAATTATCTTAGGGTTCTTCAGATGTCATGGTATTTACTGGATTTGCTTCTCAGACCACTTCCAAGTTGTATCATGTTTAAGTTAAAACTTTGACAGCTCTACTAATTCATATTAATTATGTCCCTTGAAATATAATTAGTGTATATAGTGGCACACTCATGCACATTGATGTGGCTGTTGTAGGATGGGTCAGATATCACTGAGTGCTCTGAGGGCGGGAAAAGGGGGAAAAGTACATTATATTTACAAGTGTTTATTTCATGTCTGACTATACATATTTTTCTGTGTGTAAGCACTTACTGGTACTGGAAACAGGAATAAACTGGAGTCTGACTTTGCATGAAGAATAGCTATACTCATCTAAGAAGTCCAGCATTAATGCTCATGTCAGCATTAGCAATAAATAACCTTTTCAACCATATGAAGAAGGAAAGCATTAACAGAATCCTGGGAATCATACGCTGTGGAACTGTGACAAGGTCTTTCCCCCCCACTGCTGAATACAGCATATAGTTGTCAGTAATGAATAAAGAGATTTTAAAAATACCAAAAAAAGGCAAGAAAAGAAAGGTGGTTTTTCAGACAACTTTGCAGAAGAAGATTTTTTCTGATGTTGTCCTATATAGAGGAATGCCTGATTCAGAATTGATATCTAAATTGTTTATTTCTGACAGAAAAAAAATAGTAAAAGAAAGGACTAATTGACACATGACCATATTCATAATGACTAGAATCCAAGTACTGGGTCTATAACGTTGGTCTTCAAAGTACACAGCAGGAGGAAAATAGTGATTCAGATTGAGAGATGTCCCTGTGAGGAAGCAAGTAATTCTTTGAACTTGTCAGACTTACCTTGCAAGCTCCGGAAGGATTCAGATGAAGCTAGGAATGCACCAGTGCTTGATGGATTATTCCAGGATATCACTGTTCTCTTTGCCAATGTGTTTTCTTTAATGTTTTGGCAGCTTGTAATGGCTCTCTTTAGCAAGTCCTGCTTCATATAGTTCAGCCTTGAAAAATTCTTATGAAAATTTACCTGCCAAGGTACAAAATATATTCTTTTCAGTATTATCATAACTTTTGAACACAGATTGTCTCAAACTGGCACTGGAAAAATTTATCCCAGAAGAGAACATTGCCCCAGATTTACTCCATGACAAAAAATCTCATTGAAAGTGTGTTATGGCTGAAATTAGATATCCTTTAGCTAAGGGTAAATAATCTAGGAAAATGTTGCCATTATCCTGAAATTGAACATTGTGAAAAATGGTTTTAAAACTAAAGTTAAATTAACCTATTTTAATAGATGCAGTTATGACAGCTGAACAATGCTAATTTTGACATACAGCCATTGTAGAACTTTTATATAGTGCTTCTATGCTGTGATTCTCAAATAAAATCAAAACATTATTTTTGCCTCATTCTGCCTCACACAATCAGAGACTTTTTTAAATCAAAATCTTCTTGTGTAGAAAAAATCACATTAATTTAAATTATTCAAAAGTCCATCCCTTAAGGCTATTGCTGTAAAACAGTTTGAATATGGCGCTCAAACTTTTTAAAGCTTTATCAAGAGTAATTGTGCTTCACAAGATTTTCATACAGTTTTGTCTATGTCAAAACAGTTGGTTTCCTAAAAGAGTCTTAAGGAAAAGGTTTGATACTTAATGGCCTACAATGTCTTTTATGTAATGAGAAAAGAAGGAGCATATGGTTTAGTGCAAAGTCTGATTGTAGTTTAATTGTATTCATGTATTTTGTCTTTTAATCAAGTGAACAAAGAATGAGAAAGTATGTGTGTTTTCTGAGGCCAAAGAGAATTCACTGAAAGATTAGAGGACAAGTGAGTACTTTGCAAATGTCACATATATAAAAAAACTCTGTATTGACTTTCTTGGGGTGTAAGTAATGTCTCCAGGAAAATTTG
The DNA here is from genome assembly GCA_013401255.1 of Urocolius indicus. Taxonomy (NCBI): domain Eukaryota; kingdom Metazoa; phylum Chordata; class Aves; order Coliiformes; family Coliidae; genus Urocolius; species Urocolius indicus. The sequence goes on along the minus strand of WBNH01007913.1, from coordinate 48,118 downwards.
ACAGAAACTTAGTTACAGTTGTTATCCTGACAGAAATCTATTATCTACTTGATATGCTTTACCTGCATTAGTTTGCACAGTTTTTATTGGGGAAAATGGGGCATGTCATTTGTGAACAGACAGAAGAAACTTTATTTACAGAAGGAAAGTCTTCAGAAGAAACAATCTTTCTAACTAAAAAGCAATAACCAAGTATCTCATTCCGGAAAATAAAGTTGAAAAAAAAATTCAAATGAAGGTTAAAGATATTTTCCATGCTTCAATGTTAGATATATGAGCTGCTGACCACGTCCTTTAGATGTTGGTCTATACTTGGAGATCTATATGGAAGAAAATATAATCATCCTTTTAAAGTGAATATTCTCATAGTTTGCATATTGAAAGGCACTCAACGAATGTCCATCTCCTTTTCAGAAACACTACGATTGGAGTTGTCAGAAGTAGATGGCTATAAAATTGAGATGAAAACACATACCAGTACAGCATTCTGAATTTATTTTGGATTCAAATTGTCTTTAGTATGTGTAAATCGTTAAAGTGCCAATCTTTGCCTGAGGAGTATAAGGTTTGCTTCAATATTTTATAGGATGGATTTTGATCTATGATTTATCAGTCAACAGACAGCACTAAGGGCAGGTGCTTTTCTTTATTTGGAATCAATTATCCTTTTGGTAGATAGTGAGGGGTTTTTATTTCTGTTTCCATTTCAGCCATTGAAAAAAAGTTTAGTGTATGCCTGTCAAGTTGAGCGACCAGCCATATAAGTAATATAAAATGCAGAGTTTCATATTGAACTGAACTTTATATTTATACTGAACTGAATAAAGTATTTATACAACATGAACAGTTGGACATAACACTTTTTTTTTTTATTTGCAGGTACTGTTCCACCCTGTCACATATCTCACTTTCTATGTTTTCCTGTCCATTTAATATTGCCTTTTTTTCTTCTTTTATATAGATTACTTCATATAAATTGCTTCATCTAGAACTGGGCAAGACTAACAGTTTGCCATCCTTGGCATTTGTATCTCAAAACATGTTACAAGCCACTGCAGCCAGTATATACTTTACCTTCTGCAGCTAACTGAAAAGCACTAGGAGACATGAGCAGTGCTGCTACTGCTACTTGCTTGAATAAAACAAATAATCTGAAAATGCAATATTTGAGTTTCGGATTTTATAGCAAGCCTCACTATTATTTATTTGTGAATTATTAAAAAAATGTCAAGCATATAATGTTGATGATTCTTAGCTGAGCGTCTGTTGTTCAGAGACAGCATTACGTGATTTTCAGCCTTTACAAGGAGCTGTGTCTGCTGGAGAAATCTCTTATGCATCAGTGTGAATCAAAAACTCTTAACCCACCCACAGAGTTGTTCTAGAGCCATTTCTTATTTTGTTACTCAGATGGATATTTATATCTTTTACATATGTAGATGCTGAGTGCTTTCTGAGGGTTCTTTGGTATTGAACTGCTGTAGATAAGTGTCCTATATTTTGACAAGAAACACCAGTCTTCATGAGGATTTCCCAGGAACTCTTTTGTGAAACTCCTTTCAGGAGTAGAAATATCATCTGGTCATCTTGAGTTTGAATTACCTAGAAGAGACAGAAAAGAAATAAGCAAAGAAGAAACAAGTTGTTCATTCTATGAATCAACACATAAGAACTAGAAGCATGTTCTCAATGTGATTCCCAAGTTTTCATCTATTTCTGATAGCACTCCAATCTTCCAAGTAGTTCTCCTCAGCAAAACCAGGAAAAGTGCATAATCTTCCAGACATTACTCTCTCTATAATCCAGTAGCTACTTGCAACCATGAAATAAACAGGTAAAATATTTCTTTTTTAAATATTGCACCCTGAGATACATGATGTGAAACTCTACAATAATCTGAACTGAGTTAATTCAGTTCAAGTCAACATCGGATTGAAAATTTCCCATGTCTCTTTACATCCCAAAGCATCACCCTTATAACATAATTATCTTTCTTTCAACTATAGAAGCAATGCAAGGATAATAGAATCCAATTATATGTCTCCAAAAATCCCTTCTGTAGCAATGAAGTCTCAAGTAAACTTAATTTCTTATCTGAACATCATATTTTCTGCAGTGTTGTTTAGAAGTCTCTACCAGGAGTTGAGAATGCAACCTGATCCCCCTGGCTCATGGTTGTCAGGGTCTTCATGTTACTAACATATTTGCTATAGATGGTGTAATTTTGTTGAGATCATATCTATGCATGACATAAAATCACATGACTGGAAACTCCCATAAACGTAACTGTCCTCCTGAACTGTTCCCCCACTCTGAATCATCCAGGCTAAGTAGAGAACATTACCTTTATTTATGTGAGACACTGGTTTTATAAGGCTTCCTGATAGTCAAAAAGCTTTTAAAAAAATAATATTAAAAAAGACTTCAGGTTGATGTGTTTTATTCCTTTCACTGTGAAAAGTGTATTTGTACCATTCACATGAGTAGTTATATGCGGCAACAAACCTTGTCATTTCTAGAGATCAGAATCTTGCAGAGCAAGATCTACAGCTTCTCCAATACTGCTGCAAAAAAACCCTGAAACATCTTAATATCATTGAGAAATTCAAGTTTTGAACCACAGAGGGATAAAGTTCTTGCAAACCATCTTGTGATACCAGACAAGTTAGTATATTAAGATACTAACTTTAGAAACCATGAAAGGAAATGACATTTCAGTTTAGTCTAGTTTTTCAATCATGGAATCATACTCACAGAATCATAGAGATTGGAACTGACCTCTAAATATCATCTTGTCCAACCCCTCTGCTCAAGCAGGTCCACCTAGATCAGGTTACACAGGAACACGTCCAGGAGGGTTTTGAAAGCCTACAGAGAAGGAGACTCCACATCCTCCCTGGGCAACATATGTCAGGGCTCCCTCACCCCCATTGTGAAATAGATTTTCCTTGAGTAGAACTTTCTGTCTTCCAGCTTTTGTCCATTATCCATCGTCATATCACTGGACACTACAGAGAAAAGGGTTGTCCCGTCCACCTGATATACATCTTTTAAATATCTGTAAATATTAATAAGGTCCCCCCTCAATGTCCTCTTCTCCAGGCTGAACAGTCACAGATCCCACAGCCTTTCCTCATAAGAAAGCTATTCCTGTCTCCTGATCACCTTGATGGCCCTGCACTGGACTCTCTCTAGAAATTCCCTATCCCTCTTGAGCTGTGGAGTCCACAACTGGACACAGTACGCCAGATGAGGCCTCATCAGAGCAGAGTGGGAGAAGAACCTCCCTTGACCTGCTGGCCACATGCTTCTTGATGCATCCCAGGGTGCCATTGGCCTTCATGACCACAAGGGCACATTGCTGGCTCATGTTCACTCTATTATCAACCAGGACTCCCAGGTGTCTCTCCACCGAGTTGCTTTCCAGCAGGTCGACCCCCATCCTGTACTGGTGCATGGGGTTGTTCCCTTCCAAGATGCAGGACTCTGCGCTTGTCCTTGTTGAACCTCATGAGGTTCCTCTCTGCCCAACTCTCAAACCAGTTGAGATCCCACTGAATGGCAGCACAGCCTTCTGGGGAATCAGCCAGTCCTCCCAGTTTGGTGTCATCAGCCAACTTACTGAGGGTACACTCTGTCCCCTCATCCAGGTCGCTGATGAAGATGTTAAACAAGACTGGCCTCAGAACCAATCCCTGAGGAACTCCACTGGCCACAGGCCTCCAGCTTGACTCATCTCCGCTGATCATCATCCTCTGGGTTTTGTCATTCAGCCAGCTCTCAATTCACCTCTTCATCCACTTATCTAAGCCACATTGCCTGAGCTTTCTGATGAAGATGTAACGGGAGATGGTGTCAAAAACCTTGCGGAAGTCAAGGTCGATAACGTCCACTGCTCTTCCCTAATATAACCAGCCAGTCATGCAATCACAGAAAGCTATCAGGTTTGTCAAATCAGATTTCCCGGGTTCTCCTTCTTGTCTTATTGAACACTGGAGTGACATTAGCCTTCCTCCAGTCCTCAGGCACCTCACCAGTCCTCCACAATCTTTCGGAAATAATGGAGAGTGGCTTATCAAGAACACCAGCCAGCTCCTTTAACATTCATAAGTGCATCCCATCAGGTCCTATAGATTTATAGGTGTTAAGCTTGGCCAACAGGTCTCTAACCTCATTCTCATTCACCAAGGCAAATCCTTCCATTTTATAGACTATTCTAATATCCTCATGCTTTTACATTAAGCCGCAATAGAGAGGAACAACTTTCTCACTGACAAAAAGTAGATAACAAGTTTTTTAGTGTTAAAGTTCTTACAGAGAAGTTTATCATTTTTTTAGAGTGCCTGGAGTTCTGGTAAATACAAGTTTTTCATATGGATTGCACACACATTTTGTCTGCATTATTATGTGAACATCTGTTATGATCTGGATTTCACCATAGGATAACCTGTCTTTAGACATCAATTCTGAGAACAGTTTTCAGCTTTATGGGAAGTAAAAATTTAACATATTGCAAAAGATTATAAAGAAGGGTAGGAGGCATAAAAAAAGAGGGCTAGTACAACAGTAAGAGTCCAAGGTATGACTTTGAATATACCCTGATAGGAATTTGTGTGATGTTCACGCTGACTTGTGCACAATCTGAAATCCAATGTTATGGTGTTGCTGCTGAGTATGTTCTGATTTGTATTTTTATGGCATTTGCCAAAGCTTTCAGCATACAGCTGTGTACATTTCTGTAATGCTAGTGCTGGCGTTGGGCTTCCAAACGTATTTTATACACATCAGTGCATTGGTATGTATTTTTAGAAAACTAAAGTAGGTTTTGTGGGTGCTATGGTATATTTCTGCTGGCTTTGCACTTTTGATGTTGTTCCTTTGGCTCACATAAAGTTAGTTTTTATGTAGTTCTCAATTCATTTTTGTTAATTACAAACACCTTTCATTAGAAAGTATTTGAATTTAAAGTGAGAGAAAACATATTAATAGTTTTGCAAAGAGCCTTCTGTAGGACACATTTCTAAAGCTTTCATGAATCCCAGATGTGTATTTACATGTGTGCAACTTATCTTGTGGATGCATCATAGAAGATATTAGAAAATTATGCTTTGTCTTTATAAACAGTTATATACTTTTATTGGCACTTCAAAAGATCTTGATGAACAATGTTCAAAACTAACTAGTTTGTAGCTTCATTAGAAAGGGATAATTTATGTCTCTCTAGCTGAAGGTATGAATAAATTCTCAGCCTAAAAATATGTCCTCATATGACATCACCATGTCGTGACAGAGATAACTTCTGTGTAGGTAGGAAAAACAAAAACATTAAAGGGAATGATAAATAAAATTAACCTCACTTTCTTACCCAAATCACATATTTGTAATGAATCCTGCCCTGTGGGCTGAAGGTACACTATGGCTGCAAAGATTTCTATCATTGCTCTCTAGACCCTGAGGGGGATCTGAGCACAACACCTGCTCCTCTTTTTGATTAGGTATCACCCATGCCTTTAAGCTGCATCTCTCTGATTGCCGCAGCACACATGGAAATAGTAAGAGAAGATGCATGTGTTTGGGAGTTCAGTTAATTTCCTCACCCATAGCTTGATACATTCTTAACAGTTTCATTCTTTCGATGGTTTTCTGTGCTTTCATAGTCTCATTTTTTTTTCCCATTGAATAATGCCATAACTTTATAATATTGTGCATCTTCTTCAATATCAGTATTTCAGTCAGCTCTGTCAAATATGGAGCAGGGCAAGGTAAAATGTAGATATGTTCCACCTCATTCAAAAGAATTAAACCACTTCTGAATTTGGGACTAGAGCCATGAGTCTCCTGACTGCTCTTTAGGACTTTGTATATACCCTTTTTATCCTGAATAAAAAAAGAAAGCTTATTCCTGTAGAAGAGATTTTAATGAATTTCAAGGGATAAACCTGCGATTGTGTACTTTCCACATGCTTCTGGTTTTGAATGATGGTGCTCAGGTGGATATTAATTTTGGTGATAGAAAGCAACTTGTATTACTGCACAGACTTTCCTGAGCAGCACAGGTTTTCTTTCCACTAATAATCTTGTTGACAGCAACTGTTTTTTCATGGGTAGTGAAAGTAATTTTGAACAAATAACCTACCAGAATATTTTTTAAATTTTTTTCCTATTTTCAGAACAAATTGTCAACTTAATATTTAATTATTACTTTAATACAGAAATGGAGATTATTTTCTGTACATTGTGGATAAAAAGTGGCTTGTCAGGATTAAAAAATCCTGCTTGGATTCAGTTGAACCATTGCTATATGATGATGGAACATGCAATTGGATTTACATTTCCAGGTACAAATATATGAGCTTGAATCATATTTACCAACTCCAGCTCCTTCATGCAGTCATAATGAAATAAATGTATGAAGCATAGTTGGAAAGGCTAGGTAATAATTCATGATAGATAGTCTAGTAAAATAAAAAAATATTTGGCTTAGAGGTCTGAAGATGACATTCCTGAAAAGCCGCCCACTTCATCTTTCTTAAGCTCTCTCAATTGTTCTAACAATCCATTGATCTAACAAAAATTGGTCTAACTTTTCTCTACAAATCTTGCTTCATTTAAGGACACTCTGACCAGCATAGCCATAATTAAAACACTACTAGCAAAACAAGGTAAATTTGAACTTTGTTTCATTTTCTTATTTACCACATATTCATGGCACAATACTGTCATCCAAAACATCTGTATTCTGGTGAATTATATCCATTTCCCAAAATTTTACTTCCGTTTTTTTACATTACAATGAGTTGTTTTGAGCACAGACCTATTTATTATGTTTGTGGAAAACTGAAAGGACGTGAATTGATTTAAACATGACCATAATGTTAACTCAACACTTCTTTCAACTTTTGCTCAACTTTATTTTGCTGATAGCACTTGAAAAACCCACATTTCTAGTTTCAGAAGTGCCCTAGGCACCGCTTTGAAATGAAACTCAGGCTTCTAGAGAGGCTAATGTGATGTTAAAATGATAAGCTACAAAACTCATTGATTCCTCTCCATCTATGTAACTCATCTCTTATTACAAACTTCATTTTATTTGCAGATAGAATTTAGTATTGGACAATATGAATCCTGCAAATGTTCTTAGGGCACATTCTGCCAAACATTTATTAGTAGGTTATTTGCTTGTTGCCATAAATGATCCATTACCCTCTGCATAGTGATCATAATGTCAGACAGTAAGTGTTTATTTTTTCAAAAAAAGACTTATTGACTGTAATTCCTAAGTAGTCTCATTGACCTGAGTAAGCACATGCATAAATGTTTGCAGGATTACACTTGACGCATTGTTACCTATAAGTAATCAGATTGTGTATATCTTTAATACTTGAGTTAAATATCAATGAAATGTGGCAAAAATGTTCAAACTGGTCTTTGTGTTCATGTTGTCCTTAAAATTTTATTGCTATAGCTGTTTTAGTCTATCTTCTTTAAAATCTTTCCTGAATGGAAACCACAATATATTACAAAGTTCAACATCACTAACAGATTTCCAATGAATTTTTTCGTTTATATAAGTGCCATTTCATGTAACACAAAGCAAAATGCTGCTGTGCAGTACTAAGTAAACTATCTTCATCTATAGGGAGAAATATAGTTCATACAGTTTCACAATAAACTCTCAAATAATGTTAAGTGTGCTTGCCCAGAGACTTCAGCCACAAATAATAAGCTATCTCTGTCAAGTAAGCAAGCGACGTCTATAATGATTACCTGGGGACATTTACATTTACTGACTGCAAAAATTATGTCTCAGCTGTTATTTTATGGTTTCAGAAATCATAAAACCACTTAATAGCAACCAGACATGTTCAAAGCTCTAGTAATTCTAAAAGCAGTCGTGTTATGACTAACATTTTACAAAGCATATTTAGTGGACAGAAACAGTACTTGAGAAAGTACTATGTAATCAAACCAAGATAAACAGGAGGAAAAAGTTTTTATATAACTATATCTGACTGCTTACAGTATATTAAACACAGAAAGTACTCTTTTCTAAGGTATGAGTTACCAACAATTTGAAAGCAAAAATAAGGAAAGAAAAATTATGTGCTTAGCAGTTTATATTGTGTTCCCAGGGATCTCTAGATCCAAGACTAATTTTAATTTTACTTTCAGCAAAACCATAGGCCTCAGAATGACTAAAGAGGCCTATTTCAACATGTCCATTTCAAAGAATTTGTTTCTAAAAACCAGATATTAATTTCTGTGGTGTTAATATAATATAAAGAGCAGGAAGATGGAAACAAAATTATATTACTGAGTACAGTAATCACACACCTACAATAGTAGGTTGGATAATGTGTGTGTATCCTTTTTTGTTCAGCAGTGTTCAGAGTCTCTGATGTGTTCTTTAAACTTTTGAGATGAAACAACTGTTCTCTGCAAAGATTCATCCATAAATAGCAGAATAACAACTATGAGTTTCAGTGGATATTGCAAGTTGAGATCAAACTGAGAGTGAGGAGACTAGATTCAGATACCAAAACACTTGAACTGGACACAGTTATGCACAGTTTTAGCCATTTACACAGCTTCCTGGTTTTGTGGGGCAGATAGCACAATCCTGGCAAAAGAGCAGGCAGATGAGGCAAGTACCAGCCTGCACTACCTATCCCATGGATGAATGGCACCATCAGTGAGGGAGTACAGACAGCCTGGGCTGGTCAGAGGTCCCAAAATGTCCCTCCAACTCTCTCATCTCTCAATTTCTTACCCAGCATCTCTTGGGTCCCCACAGTGCTGCCACAACCAGCCACCCACATCCAATATAGTAGGTTAGTTTGGCACTGTGAGGTACAAATCTCTCTCCTCCATTTCATGTCCACTTCTTACACAGAGCCATGAAACATAACCTTGGCCTCACATCTCCTGAGAGAATAGATTTCTCTTGGAATTCCTTATAAAAATGAAGCCCTTCAGAAGAAAGCCAGAAGAAAACTTGGAAACGGAATACTTAGAGCTGTTGATGTGTTGTCTCAAAGGTAACCAAGACAACATAGTCTTTCACATTTTTTTTTGTATAAAACATTTTAAACCAGTTTCAATGTTACATCATCAGTGCCTTATTCTCATTACTTCTGTTTCCTACTTTTTCTTCAGCATAATTTGGATAGTTTTGGTAACACTAAAGTAAAAATGGTACTTCTAGATGCCATACTAATCAACAGTAAGATAAATAAGTAACAGGATCGTACAAGGAGATGGATTAATTATCTGTCTGGGAAGAATATTTTGTTAAAGAGTTTAAGCATCAGAGATTTTTAAAGAATTAGAATAATGCATAAATTGAGAAGTACTATAGACTTTCCCTGCATAAACAATTTTAGCATAATGATGTCTGTATTTTTTTTCTGAGTTCTCTGTGATCCTTGAAGTCATTGCAGATTTAGGTGTGTTAAATGGCAGCTAAACAGTTCACCTAGATTTTTTTCCCCCTGTGGAAACATAGAAGTAGACTCTGTTTTTCTACTAGTACTGAAATATAAGAACCCAAAAATGATTGTACCAATGAATGTTAATGACTGAAAATAATCAAAAAGTGGAACTAAATGGTCCTGTATTTATGAAAATGTAAGTGTGAAAGTACATATAAGAAATAACTATTCTAATAGTCTCAATGTTTAGTATCTCCATTTATGCCGATACTCAATATTTAATGTACATCCAAAGCACTGAAGCTAGTATAAACGTTTATTAATATATTTTGAAATCTAATCATACTTTAAAAACATATCTTATAACTCAGTAAATACTGTAATATTCTTTATACTCTGCAAATACATGCTTTACATGCTTTATACTCTGCAAATATTCTATATACTGTACAAACACTTTAATGTTCATTAAATACATTTCTCCATTTGCATTCTTTTATTTAATGTTTTCAAATACACAGTTTTAGCTTTAGAAATATAAGGATGGCAAATTGACTGTGAGAAAAAAATTGAATTCCTTCAGAGTGCTTTATTTTTTATTCCTACCACAATAGTATTATGTAGCATGTACCACATGAATGCTTTTCAGCATGACAACATATCACTTCTCTAAACATTTCAGAACTATCAGAAACCCAGCCCTTTGGATAACATTTAAATGCCTCAGTTGGCACAAAAGAAGGAATAAATAGCTTATAGGGAGTCAGCATATGAAAAGTCTATTCATAGGATTTTTCTGAGGTTCTCACTTCAAGAGACATAATTTCCTTGTGTGTTCAGCAAAGTCAGTTAAGAATGCATATGCCTTTCATTCTTCCTGTCTGCTTTGATCTTTCCTTAACAGAGGCCAAATTCTAATTTAAAGCAGCTAGCTTGTAACAAAATACAAATTATGCAAGCCATGGTGCACTTTCAGCAGTCACAGCTGTTATCCATAAAACTTTTAAGCACATCACTGTGGAACAGGAATTTTTATATGGAGCATTTCCTTATTCAATAAAGATTATTAAAATCAGTCAGGCTCATAGCATATCCCATATTCCCATGCCCTCTATGTCACGAGTGCTTAACCCAGCCTTTACTTGATCCTGCAATGTGCAGAGCTGACTTCATCCTTCTTGCTCTAGCTCCCATAGCATTGCTTTGAGGTGGTAAATAACTTTGGGATAAGTACTCTTACTGCTTGTATACAAAACCCCTCCGTCATGATTTAAGCCAAGACAGGAACAAACATGTGTGGACTTGCTCACTCCTTCCCCCCAACAGTGAGATGGAGAAAAGATAAGAGAGGGCCTCCTGGGTAGACATAACAGAAGGGAGGGATCACACAATTACTATCATGGGCAAAACAGACTCCACTTGAGGAAGAAAATGGAATCAATTTAATCTGTCAGCAATCAAAAACAGAGAAAAATGATGATAAATACAACTACGTCTTAAAAACAATCTTCACCTCACACGTCCCTCCTTCCCAGGGTCAACTCTGCTCCCAATTTCTTTACCTCGTCTCTGTAAAATGGTGCAGGAAGGGCAGGGAATGGGGATTGCAGTCACAGATTGCCTCTGCTGCAGAGCCACAGCCTTCTTCAAGTGCAGTTACTTGCTTTGGTATGGGGTCCTACACATGCTGCAGGTGAATCTCAGCTCTATCAGAGGCGTCTGCTTTGGCACATCTCCTTCCCTCCTTCACTGACTTTGGTGTCCATGTTGTTTTCTCTCATCCCACTTCCTCCAAAGCTCTTCAGCTCATCCTTTGCCAGAGGAGGATCCAACTTGATGCCAGAGGAGATTTGAACAGCTCCTTACAGGGGCTATCACTGCATTACTTTGCTGCTACTGAAAAACCCAGCACATAAACCTAATACACTCTACTATACAACTCAAATAAAATGTAATGTGTTTCGCAAAGCAAATTCTACAGTTACTACATAATATTTCTGGATGTTTCTGAACTGAATTGCTCTACCTTGTATTCTATATAAAGAGAGAGACAGAATATTAGACATGAAAACCTGATGTTCTCATCGTTCATTTCTCCAGAGAAACTACACAATTAAAATCACTTGGGCTAGAAACACAGGAGTGGATGATATGTGCCACAAAATGTTTACAGCATCCTTGAGATATTACTAATCATTCACTGAAATAAATAATTGCAACATCAATACAAAAAGGAGGAGGAAACGTTTATTATCAGTATTTTATTTTTTATTCTTTTCTTTCCTATTTACTGTTCTTCTGTTCTGGAAGACTCATATTTGCATACTTTTCTTGTGTTCCAGTAAAACTATAATTTTTTAATATTAAACTCCTCTTACTTTCTGTTTTAAAATTTTTAGTCCTTCCTATATCAAATCTTTGTCTGCAAAAGTACTACTATAATTTATAATATGTAGCATTAATACAGTATTACTATAGTATATAATACTACAACATGTAGAGAACCTCATGTCATTCTCTGCTGAACCTTCTGCCTGCCTTCCTCATGTCTTTTTGACCACTTCTTCCTCTATTTTCTTTCTCTTACTAATCTTCTCTTCTGCCTTTTGCATTCTTCATTCCCATTTCAGATTGTCTTTACTTAATAAGGACCATTTCTACTTCCCTTTTCAATTCACATTTTTCTAATCTTAGAAAAATAGTATGTGAAAATAGAGCTCATTTATCTTTCACTTCATGTGTGTGGTCTACCTGGGATATGGTTTACCTGCTGCATTTTATTCATTTGTGCCATTGGGGTATCCTAGTGAAAGACTGCCTGAACAAAGCCGATGGCCTAAGGCATCTTTGAGGAAGTTTGTTTGATGTTTGTTTCTTCATTTATTTGTATTTTTATTTGGAATGGATTAACACCCTGAAATGCATATTTCTTTGGCTATAATTATGGGGTTTAATTCAATTACATGACTTAACATGGAGGTTCAAGGCAGATGCCCTTGAAGTTTTTCTAAAGAAATCACCTCTTTCTGGCTTCTCAAAAGCACAATTCTCAAAAATTGTATGTTAGTCTGATACTCTAAGGTTTTTTGCACCAAGGGCACATTGTCAGCTGAAATTTAAGGAATTGAACAAATGCTTTCCGATATTATTTGAGTTGCATGGCCCTGGGGCTTCCCAGGGTGAAGATGACTGCAAAAAAAATATAAAGGTATGTACCAAAGCCATTTTTTTCAGTTGGACAAACTAACATGTTCATACAATAGACTTCTACATGGACCTTGAAAGAGAAGTAAGATAAAGTCTTTAAACCAAATGCCCTTGGGAACATGTTTCTCCTAATATAAAATGATATCTCAAAGATATTAGCCATATCTTATATTGCTAAATTCCATAAAAGTAAAAAATAGATTTTTTTCTCCACTTGAATAAGATGTAGTTATAATTTCTGTACCCTAGTTGCATAAATATTATATTTTGAAATATTATTTAGTTACAATGTTATTTTTACTCACAGGAAAATAAAATAAGACTTAAAAAACCCCAAACGTAAGACAGTTTGTATGCTTTCTCAGAGTGACGCTGCAGTTCAAAGGCATCATCTAAAGGTAAAGGTTTGGTGAGTTTTCCTTTTGGACCTTAACGCATCAAAGAATGTTAATATCAAGGGGAAGAATCTTACAGAAATTTTAGCTAAGGAGAAAGACTACTGACAGGGAGGTATTTCCAACATAGTTCAGTGCTGTGTCTAAGAAAAATCCTGTTCTTTATCGGTCTCAGTTTTGGACTTTTCACCATTTTACTGAGTAATTCCAAAGCAATTCTTCCTTTAGGTACTTTTTTTTTTACCTTTACTCCAAAAAAAAAAACAAAATAGGTAAAAGTTTTTTTTTTAAAAAAAGAAAATGTTTTGTATATAAATTCTTAGTAAGTAATTTATCTATTAAACTTTTCAGGCACTGTGTATTTTACATTCATCAAGTATAGTTTGTTTTAAACATTTTTCTAAGCAATCACACAAAAATGGTTTGTTCTTTATTCCAAAAGCATAACTTTTTAGTAATAATAATAATAATAATAAAGGGATATGTCTATTTCTGTATATTTTAGAAAGTGATAACAGAGCCATCCACACCTCATTATGGTCTCGTTTTGCCTTCATACTGATGTAAAACTGACTAGTTTTGAGGATGACTTCATGTGATAAGTACTGAGTAAAATACAATCCAGCTGTTTATAAATTAGGAGAAAGACATTATTTCCTGCTTCTTTTCACCACTTATGGTTCACATGTACTTTTTTATTTGTTTAATGTCCATAACATAAATATTTAGTGCATTCCTAAAATAATTTTAATGACATTATTAGATATCATTAAACAGCAATTGATCTTAAATGTTTACAACATTAATTGAGATTTTTTTGTTAAGTTTGTGCAAAACACAGCTTTACACATTAGCTTTCTAATCTTCTTCTATGTAACCAACACTGAGAATTAATATCTGTTCTTGAAAAATTAATCAAGAAAATGTCTATAAAGCCAACATAGAAAGCCAAGGAAAAAATTGTAATATGCTACAGTAGTTTTTTTCTGGTTATACATACATCATGTTAAATTATGGGATTATTTACTGCTAAGAAGCATACATATATAAATTCAATTTTATATTTAAATTATGATATTCTGAAAGATGGAACAATATATTCTGTACCTTCTGTATTTCTAGACATGCTTTTGGCATTCAGTATAAAAATAAATGTCCATATATGTATATTATATTGGCAAATATTATTATAGTCCATATAATATATTTGAGTACATGTGCTACAAATAGTTTTTCATAGGCATCTTAGTAAATCATCTACCCGCTGTGTTGAGTATTTTAATAGGTTTTTTTCAACATTTGAATGCCAGACATAAGAACTGGAAACTTGAACTCATACGAAATATACATTCAACACAAAAATCTATTACTAGTCCCACAATACAAGTTCTGACTTGTCTAAGTATTAGGTTACGCTGAAGGAGACTGCTGTCCATCAAAACGCTGGAAAATATTTATTATCTGCCAGTTACGATAGATAGATTGATGATATTTAAAGAAGCTTCTGTAATATTTATAAGTACCATATGACATAAATCTGTTATTATTAGCTCCACAGCTTAATAAAAACAAAATTCACTGAAAATATTGAAAGTACATACACACACATACATATATATGTATCAATATGTTTTAACTCACTTTCCACAGAGACTTCTGGCAAGGTAATGACCCAGTATTCCTATATATTAGGTTCAAAGGAATCTGTGGTGTACAATTTATTCCCATGTATGAAGTGAGCTAGAAGAGAACTACTTGATGAAAACTCTTTGAAACTTTCAGGGCAATGTTTCTTAAGACACAATCATTTTCCACATGTACCTTTTCCTTTTGCTTATTTATATCTTCATAAAACTTTTTTGTCATTTCCTCTTCATGAGCCAATCACAAAGATCTGTCACGAAAGATCTCCTAAGTTTACAGAAGTCTGAAACTTAGATTTAGAAACTAGGCCTTTTTTTTTTCCCCCCCCCAACCCTTTCTCTTCAAGAAACTTCACTTGGAACAAGAGCATTCTTCATGAAATTTCTTATTTTCTTGTACAATACCTCTTCCCTTTCCTCCTTGTTCATAAGACAGATCCATGATATGAACAGTCATCCAGAGTATTGAAAATCTAGGTACAAATTTTGCCTCTTTTTGGATGAATTTAAACTCCTATCTCTCATTGAAATGTTTTAGCTGGTAGTTTACAGTATTTCCTACTAATTACATTTCACTGTGCAAAAACATTCCTGATTTACTGGACTTCTTCAGTATTTTTAAAGTTAGCTCTTAAAAACAGAGAACCTGACTTCTCATCCAATTTACAAGAACTGTATATAAGAAAATTTACATACACAGTGACTGGAACAACAGCAAAAGTATTCCATATAGCACTGGGTAAGGAAGATAAGAAAGGCTGGTTTGGAGTGTATTTTTTAGTCTGTTCAGGCTTGTGACTCAGAATTCCTATCACTTCTGATACTGAGTACATTTCGACCTCATTCAGAAGGGTTCTGGATCCTAGCTAAGTTAAGCACCATGACTTTTCAGTCTTTGTGGAGCATGAATTTCTTGCATGTCTGTATCAACAAGTTTGTAAATCATAAAGTCAGATCCACTACCCTACTGAAAAGATATAAAAACAAACTAAATAAAAATGAGAAAACATTTCCACATATCCCTTCTAAAAGCCAACCACGTGAAATTATTTAGTTTTCCACAAAGTTCATGACAAAAAGTAGCTTCCCATCATACTCTGAAACAATGTGCAACAGATCTGTTATATTATATATTAAAGGGAGGCGTGTGTTTCACAACAACACAAAAAAAGTTTAACTGACAAGTTAAAATGACCAAAATATTTTTGATGATATGTAATCTGAAAAAATACACTAGTTTTCAAAGTCAAGACATTTGACAATGATTTATTGACTTTTATGAAAACTTTTGTAACAAGATGTTTGACATTTTGCCAGATTGCTCCTGACCAGAGGGACTGACTGGAAACCTGATGATCAAGTAACCTGATCCTATTGCACTCCAACTCACAAATGATTTTAGTTTTATTCTAAAATAAAATTACTCTAAAAGCTGTTAAACATTCATGAAAGCTCTTGTATTCTTATGCTAAGAAGAGTCTTTCATGCAGTCAGAAACCACATCATGTGAAGATTTGGGATCAGGACCAATATCATAAACTTCAAGCAAATCCCAGTGTGTAATCTTGGAGCATCTGGATATTTTCTATGTTTAGAGAAATCTATGTCACTTGATAAATCAGATGTGTTTTATTCGGTACACGATTAAAAGACAATCTTGTCTTTTAATAATCCTGCTTGTCTCTGACACTTTCTGTCTTTCCTATCTATTACCTTTCTTCTGTCATCTCAAAGTTATCACTGTCAAAGTGATAAGTCAGAATCTTCACTAATTCTGTCTTTATTTCTTTTTTCATTTTTTTACAGCCTTAGTCATTTACTTTTTTTTTCCTTAATTGTTCCCTTCCACATCTCTTTCTTTTTTCTTTTTTTTCTTTTTTTTTTAATCAATCTACAAATCTCCACTTTATTAGCTTTTTAATCTCAGATGTCTTCATCTAGAGTCTAAAAAGATTCATGTGGACAGAGACACATGCAGATTGTTAGTGCAGGAGTTATTGACGCTTGTAGCTGCAGACCTTAATAGAATCATAGAATGGTAGGGTTGGAAGGGAAATTTAGAGATCATCTAGTCCAATCTCCCTGCAGAAGCAGGTCCACCTATATCAGTTTGCATAGGAACATGTCCAGGTGGGTCTTGAAGACCTCCAAGGAAGCAGACTCCACAACCCCTCTGGGCAGGCTATGCCAGTGCTCTGTCACATTCACAGTAAAATAGTTTTTTCCTTATATTTAAATGGAACTTTTTGTGTTACAGCTTCATCCCATTACCCCTCGTCCTGTTGTGCTAGCTACAATACAAAAAAGGGATGTCCTGACACCCACCATTTAGACGTTTGTAAATATTAATAAGATCCCCCCTCAGTTTTCTCTTCTCCAGACTAAACAGCCCCAGTTCCTGCAGCCTTTCCTCATATGAAAAGTGTTCCAGTCCCCTGATCATCTTTGTGGCCCTGCACTGGACACTCTCTAGATGTTCTCTGTCCCTGTTGAGCTGAGGAGCCCAGAACTGGACACAGTACTCCAGATGAAGCCTCACCAGGACAGAGTAGAGGGGGAGAAGAACCTCCCTTGACCTGCTGGCCACACTTTTCTTGATGCATCACCCTGTATTGTTGTGTCTGGAAAAGGATTAAACTGTCTTTAGAAGATGAGCAGGACAATATTTTCTTTTCAGTAAAAACGAAGTGTGGTTCGTGTCCAGAAGATCTCGGACTGTAACATCAGGGGTGAAGAGGAAGTGAAAGGGCTGGCATGGGGCAGAGTGAGAGGAGGTGCTTATGCTAGCAGATAAAAGGGCATAACATAAACAATACAGTGGAAACTGAGCATCATCCATACCGTGTATGCAGTGATCCATTCCCCTCAGCGGTCGGTGAGCTGGGAGATCAGTCTGGACTGCCAGATAGTGTTGCTGGCAACGACTACAGTAAAGATATTAATAAACATATGGAATTAACACGATACCACTTAATAAGACAGTAAATTCAGAACTCTCTGATATCCACATTTAAAAAATTCAGAGGCCTCTTTTAATTTGTATCCTAGCATGTTAGATGAGCTTGAAGCAGTAGTGATAGGTGAAGGAAGAAAAGAAATTAGCTTTGCTAAAAAATATACAATTCTGTTTTAAATAACTGCAAATAAGTGGTTAGAAAGCTATTTTTAGAATATTGAGGGACATCAAACAAATTTAGAGACTCTGAAAAAAATGCCTAAATTCTCACTACAGCTTGATAGCATGCATGATTTAGAGTTCAAAAACAGAGAAATTTTGACCATATTTTTCTGCAGCATGTGGAGAAGTCCCAAGGTACTAGAGAAATGGTAATACTGACTTTAACTTCTTTGGAATATTTAAACTTCTCACCACCTATTTTTACGGATACAATTTTTTGCTTACAAGTTTAAAGAAAAAGGAAGTTGACTACTGCTAGACACTTTGTGGCAATAGTAATTTTTCTTTTTAAATTTCATGAACTGTTCTCATATATGTGAATAATCAAAACCAAGAACATTGACAAGAATATTCATCATGAAGTGCAACCTCATTCACACACTCAAGATGCAGTATTTCAGTTAAATAAATCTTATTTAATAAATATCAACAGATCTATGAAAAATAAGATATGCAACCACAAGTACCTACAGTACCTGTCTTTGGAAACATTAACAGACAAATGTCTTAACAAATGTCTGTTAAAATGAATTTAAATCAATCTACCTGCTTCCAAGATAAGGCTGTAAACTTTTTTACATTCAGTGTTCAAAATGCAGAAAGTCCTTTTTAAAGCTGAAATCCTTCTGAAAAGCAAGAATATATTTTAAGATTTGGTTTTTTTTAAGTAGCTATTTGTTTTGAGAAAAAAACATTTCATTAAAAATTATAAATATAAGTAGGTGGTAAATTAGAACAGCTCTTCAACTATAACTTCAATTTAGTCACAGCAAGGCTATACATGTGCAAACAAATAAATGACAGTATTAATTTATTCAGTTGTGCTGAGATATTTATAGAAATGTGTATTAGTACAGTTAATGCTAATAATTATGATTACTCATACAATTGAACTTTTAAGACATTTCAGTACTGTATGAGTTATAAAATTGGTAGTTTTATTATGCACTTGCTTAGCAAATTTTTCTCAAAAAATCTGTATACATAAAACTGTCAGGAGAGGAAGAAATAATGAATATACGAAGTATCTTCATCTCTATGCAGATGAAGAAGTGTATATTCATGTCCTTGACTTAACATTCACAGAAAATCAACCAACTTAAAACTAATATGAAAAAAATATTTGTGTCAGCACTTTTAGAGTAATCATGTATTTCAATATAGTAGTACACAGTTTAATGAGAATGACTTCGAAATAAATCAAAGTACTAGTGTTCCTTTTGAAAGGGTCGCTCATCACTGAAATGTTCCAAAGAAGAGAAGTAATTCCTGGCAAACAATATAGAGATCTAAAAAGACAAATTATATGTGAACAAAGGAAGCTTTAGCTAGTGTTTCTACTTAATAATACATTTACAATTAGTGATATGTACACAGTTAATGAATTTCTAGGCTGAAGCACAAGTTCAGAACCTGAAATTTGTTGACATCAAACAAAGCAGCTTTTGATTTACTGTTCAGTTGAAACAGATTGTTGTAAACAATCTACAAAGTGTCCAAGGTTATTTATCTTTTTTTTCTTCATTTATTTGTAATTTTGTTTTTATATTTATGAAGGAACCCAATTCTCAGTAAATAAAAATGAATGGAAAACAAATATTGCAAGATTCATCTGGGAATAGTGTGTTATCTTCATCTCTCAACTTCTTTCTCAGCTTTATTTGCTTTTTGGGGGCTGCACTTTTCTTATTTCCTTTAACACATGCATTGACTAGTGCAATTTCTCTCCCTCTCAGATGTAGCAGTAAATTTTGTGTATTCTGATAATAAGCGAGTAGACACCCAAGCTCAAATCCCCACAAGCTTACTTCTGACATTCTTTAATATTACTATGATTTATCCACAGTTCTCTCCTGGTCCCTTTAAAAGATATTTTAAATGGTTTTACAATAAATCTGTTTAGTGGTTGTCTAATATGACACACATTTTGACATAGTCAATTGTCACATGTTTAACACATCGCATGATAAGAAAAGAAGCTCTGTGTGAAAAATGTAGTGTTATTGCAGCCCTAGGATTGCAAGCAGTGATTAGATTACTAAAGAATCCAACTTATAGTTAATCATCTTTTAAATACCATTACAGTATCTTAAAAACTAATTACTTCTATTCCTGTCAGCATCTGGCTGTCAAACTAAAGGTCTTCTGAATGCATGGTCTAATTTGCCTAAAAGAAGTTACAGTTGTATTTAAATTGAGGAAATGTAAATTATTTCATAAATGTATTATAAAAATGATTAAAAGACATATTAGAAAATTAGCAAATTGAAAATATTAAATGCAAATAAAATACTTCCAGAATGTAGCAGTATGTACAATATATCTAGCAAGGTGTTACCTACCAACTTCATACTCTACTGATCAATTCTAGCTAAAACTTTTGAGAGTTTGGTTTTAGAGTTAGTTTTTAAATTATCATTTAATGAGACTTTGAAAATAATTTACATAATCCACAATGAAAATATTGCTCAAGATTGAAAAGAGCTATTAGTATTCTTTTTCAAGGCTCATATTAATTCCTGTTTCAAATAGGAGGATGTTTGTGACACTAGATAAGAAAAGTTGTTAATCATTGTGTAATTACAAAAAAATATACCTATCTTGAAGTCAAAGCAGAAATATCTCATAAGTTTATTTCACATTCATCTACTCACTCTAATATTTCCTGTTTAACTACTGCTCAGGAAATTCATAACAGGCTTCAAAAAAAATGTCTAAAATTGAAGAAAACTAGGAAAGCAAAAGCTGTACTTTTTAAAAATTTCTGTGAAAGGTAATGTGTAGGTGTTCCAGAATATTTTTTTGGTGACATGCAGCAATTTTTCAAAAACCTTTGTTCCGAAAAGTCCCAGAGACTGAGCAAAACCTTGAAATGCATTTGTGTATTTAAATACATGAGCTAAAAATTAATACAATATAAAGCATTGACAATTACAATAAAATTAACATTAAAACCAATTCATTAACAATTAAAATTAAAAATATTTTAAATATAAATGTTATTTCTGTGAAAAACCTCAGTGAGAAGATTTTTTTACACACATGTAAACAAGGTACTTTCATCCTACATTCTTTTGCAGATATGTGTTCCTGTCATGACCCATTATGGGGGACATGGTTCTGAACCATGAAATTGTATCTTTCAGACCTAAGAAGAGCAACAAAGCTGATGTTCAATAACTTCATGAGGTCACTAGGACATTCCTAATATCTTTGTTGTAGTGCTTTGCTACACTGCCCAGTGCCGTTCACTAATCTTCCTGAGAAAAAGTTCGCAAAAGGTTGAATCTGTCAGAGGACACAGATAGGAAGTTACAAATTTGGCTATGAGTTAGGGCATCAGCAATCTGTAGTTGGCTAAAAGTAAATAATATTTTATATCTTCAGATACCAAAAAATACTAATATCTTCCTTTCTTATTTTTATATCAACAATTGTGAAGGAGAACAGCAAGACAGACATATAGGTCCTTTGAGGAATCCTCAGCCCTGGGCCTCAATCAATGGATAAGCAACAATCATCACTTATTCTTGTTACTGATGTCTCAGGCAGGCATATTTCCTCTGAATTTCTTCCCTGCTTTTCCAAAGAAGCAAGAGGAGACAAAATCAGGCCTTAAGGTAGGATCAGCACATAGAAATGAACTTCTGTTTACTTACCTGAATCATTTCGGGTTAACAGATAAAACCAAAAAGGCAAAAGAAAACATCTGCTGGAGATGAGAGTTTGCAGACAAAGTTGTAAAAAGGACCACTGATGTAACATTTCCCTGACAATATTTTTTAATAAGATATTAATGAAAAAGAGGGGATTATTTCTTCAATTTGTTTAGATCCTGGTAGACAATCAGGCACAACATTGTATCCAGTAGGAATTTACTTTTTTAATTTGAGTAATCTATTTCAACAGAAGAATCCCTCACATATTTAGTACATAAAAGTAGTCTTTTCAAATCCTGAATGGCTCCTCAGAATTTAATAAACATTGAATTGTTTCACTACAGAAGGCCACATGTTGGCATAAAAGTTACCTCAGAATATTTATCTCAGGGGCACCTGAAGAAGGAAAATAGCATTTTCTATTTCATTCTGGCATGTAATGCACTTAGCATATGTTTCCTTATTGCTTAATGGTAGACGTGGTCAAATGCTGGTGAAAAAAACAATGTGTTTGGCCTTTTCAAGATCTCAGGCTTTGCAAACTTTTCTGAGAGCTTTCAGGTTTTTAATTCCCCAGGTTGACAATTTGCTGCAGCTTCGTGTGAGGGATTTTAGAGGTGGCGTAAGTGGCATTCCAGAATGCAAGGAATATCTGTGCCAACAAGGAGGGAGAGCACATGAGAGGGCTATTGTGAGTGTGAATATTACTTATTTTGAGAAGCTGACAAAGAGCACTGATTAATAATCTGTGTTCTAGGATTTATACACTGCATGAACTACCCTGATGTTTGTCCACAGACTGAGGCTGTGTAAGATATGTCAGAGAAGGGAATCGAAGAGACTACTGCTTGAAAGAACTGAGAAGAGGACATCATGCATTCTATATGTCAAGAAGATCAGAGCAAATTACACTTATTGGAGGGAAAAATATTCCCACCCATGCTTGCCAGGTATAACAATTTAGTGCATGATGTAGTTTGAGAAATTGGCACATGTGATTGCAAATTAGAGGAAGACCTTTCATTTAACTTCAGTCTGCTGAAATATTCTTGTGACAAGTGACATCTAAAATTCTTTGTCTCAGTGGAACAGCTTTCAAGTGTCCTCATTGAAGTTAATAAATACACCAGTATACTCAAAGGAACTTATTTTCATTTAAGTGAACAAAGTTCTATATGAAATTTAATTCTATGAACTCATGACCATCCTTAAATAATCTGATAACTGACTCGTGGTACACTGTTCTTTAGATTGTGAGACATGAGGCAAGGGAAGAAAGTGTGTGGTACAACGTATAATACATGTTTGCACCCTGGTATCTTTTTAATACTAGAAAGACTTCATAGACTGCATCAGCAAAAGAAGCATGAGTTCCTACTACTGCAAGTGTTAAGTAGTAGAGACAATATTAGGGTGGAAGTTTTATTTCCAGTTACAGAAAACACCAACTAAAGCATCCTTTCTTTGACCTTGTCTGTCCAAACAACCATAGCAGACATATTTTCTCTATGCATCCTGAGAGAAAAGCAACACATATGCTGTAGGTAACCTTAATGAGTAAGGTCAGGCATATATACTATTAGTGAGGGCAGAAAGGATTTTGTGATGTTTGGCAAGTCCAAGTTCTTTCCTGCTGAGGTAGGATTTGGGTGCAATCAGGAGGTCACATGTACATTTCGGTCTGGAGCAGAGCTCCTACTGACAAAAACTTTGGCTCAGAGAGTATGAATCTAAACTCAAGCATATTTATCAAAGTCAGCACAGATGGGGATCTCTGTGTGTTTCAAGGTACAGTAATCTCCTTCCAAATACATCTCAAAGAGTAATGTGGCTGTGATTAAACAGAACAGCTAGATTCAATTATGTTTTCATTGAAGAACCTGTATCAGCATGTAACACCTAGTAGAAATAGCTGAAATTTGTATTATTATAAATCAGGTGAGTTATACATTATATTTTTTATCATTAATGCACATTAGATTGCTTTTTTTTACATAACTAGACCTCTTTTAATTGGAAACTATAATGTATGTAGCTATAACCATTAAGCATCTGAATTTCCATCCTTGCAGGACAAAAATTATGTTTTTTCAATTTAAGCTTTTTGCTTTACTATCTTTTCAAAAATACTCAATTTCAGTAACACATGACTAATGTATTCAGGTAATTCCAATTCCAATATTATTTGTTATTTGCAATGGATTATTTTATAAGTTTATGTAAGGACTGATGCTATGATAACAGTCTAGCAAATAATATGTCTTGAACAGTTAGGATAATGCCTCTTATTACAGCCACATGAATTACTGTGATTAGATCTTGAGTTTTTTTCAGTCTTTGTAGCTCTTTTTAAGTGGTATATTTTGAGATAGTGCTTGGTTTTAAATTAACCTATCAGGGACTTTACTGTTTTTTGCAGACATTAGCTCATAAGCATACTCAGTTAAGCAACCAGTATATACAATATATGTTACATATCTGTAGCCTCCAGGATTTGCCAAAGAATTCTACACCAAGTATACAGTATCTTTCGCTTTGATTTTTCATGAAAAGCCCTGAAGATGCCAGTGGTGAATAAATGTCTTAGATTTAATATTTAGAAAAACAAACTTCTTAAAGAACATCCAAGGGCTTCATGCTCTAGAGAGGAATAAGCTAAAATGAAAAGAATCAGCAAAAATTAGTTCAAGATTTCATTTGCCACCAAAAATATCTAAACATAATTTGCCCTGAGAACATAAAATCAATGTCACATAACCAGTCTAAATTAAATGTTAGTTTGATTTTCCCCTGTAAACTGTTCACAAAAGAACAGTTAAGATTTCATATAAGACATGCGCAAACTTANCCTTCTTGTTCTGTTCTTCCTTTCTTTTCCAGCTGATGGTGATTCAAGGAGATTGTAAAAGAGAGAGAGAAGTGACCATGCAGACCCCAAGGTCAGCAAGGGAAGAGGAGATGGTCTGGACCAGAGACTCCCCTGCATCCTGTGGAAAGGAGTAGTGAAGCAGAGGTTCTTTGGAGTTTGTAAAACACCCCTTGGCAGGGGTAGTGGCTATGAGGAGGCCCTGTCCTGTGACAGGGACCTGTCATGGTTAGGCCCATCAGGGAACAATGACCACAATTAGACTCAAGTACCAAAGACCTGAGGATTGCCAAAGGGCAGGGAGAGCTTAATTGCTGCTTAAGGTCCAGGAAGAAACAGATCAGGCTACTCAGCTTGGGGAAGAAAATAGAAAATAACTTAATGCAACACCAGCTAAAGCATAAAACCCCAAAACATAACCAAAATAAAACAACACAGAGTGGTACAATGATGAAGAGTCTGACCAGCCCTTTAAGACCACCTTCTCCCCACCTCTCCCCTCTACCCAGGCTCAGAGTCCTGATAGTGGTGTCTTTATCACCTCCCCACCCCAGAATGGCTCAGGGGGTGGGGGAGGCAGAGAATGGGAGTTTCAGTCAGTCTATTCCTGATAGCTTCTGCCATTTGTCTCTTCTCAAGGCAGGAGGGCTCCGCACCAGTCCTCCCTGCACTTCTGTGGGGTACCTCACACACAGCCCTGCACTGGCTGCTCTGATGTCCATTCATCCCAGAAGCTGCAGCTCCTTTCGGCCATTCGTGTGGGTCTGGTCTGCGGCCCATAGGCTCTCCAGCACAGCCTGCACCATGGCCACCTCCTCACATAGTCTCCTGCCCATCCAGATGCACTCACACAGAGCTGCTGGAGGCTCTCAGTCCTGCCATCGCCCTCCATGGGTTTCAGGGATACAACCTGTGTTCTCACCACGGCTTGCAGAGTGGTCTCTGGTCTGGTGCTCCTCCTTCCTTCCTCCTTCTCTGACTGTGGGGTCTGCATGGTCACCTCCATCTTGTATGACTCTTACACTTTTCTGCAAGCACTTCAAATTCCCATCCCTAAATAGTGATCTCAGTACCAGATTGGCCCAGCCGGGCCAGAGGTGGATCTGAACCCAGGAGCCAGGGGACAGTCCAAAAACTCTTTAATGGGTCTTCACTGCAACCCACTCCCCCTGTTACCAAACAAAACTAGCTCCTTGCTAAACCATGACAGGACCCCTTATTAGCCGTAGCTGCTGTGAAGAGCCCACACCAGAGAAGTTCATTAAAGACTGTGTCCCATAGGAGGGATCCCATTTTGGAGCAGGGGAAGAATGTAAGGAGTTGTCCTTCTCTGTGAAGAGAGAGGCAGCAGAGACCATCTGTGACAGACTGACCACATCCCCCATTCCCTACCCTCCCGGGCCATTGAGCAGGGAGGAAGTAGAAGTATCAGAAGCAGTGAGCAGGAAGAAAGGAGGGATGGAGGAGGGAGATCTTAAAGTGCTGGTTGTAATTTTCTCATCATCCTGCACAGATTTTGCTTTTTGTTCTGTTCTGTTTCTTGAAGGCAGTAGAATAAATTTTCCTTACTTTCCTCTCTAAGTTGATTAGCGGAGTCTCTTTTGCCCAGAACCATAATTCACAGTGAGCCCTTCCTGCCCTTGTCTTGATCCACAATGTCCTTGGTTATTTTCTTTTCCTCCCATCTCACTGAGTCCTCCATCATCCTAAGGAGGGTGGGGGTGGATGGAGGGCAGTGAGCAAGAGGCTGTCATGGTGCTTCATTGCTGGTTGGGCAAAACCATGACAACGAGTATCAGTTAATATCATCTCTTGTAAAATTGAAACCAATTTTCTTCCTACTGTAGTATTCAATCTGCGTTTGATGGATAACTTGGTTCAGAAGTCAAAGGGGGTGATGAAATTAAGAAACTCGGATTTGAAGTTAGGGATACAGAAATTGAAAATAAGACTGATTGTTGATGTTTTTATTGGTTTTCAGTAATCTGTAGTCACAAAATTGAAGGATGTAAAAGATGAAAATTATCAGGAAGATACAACAATAATAATAGAATTGTTGATGGCTGTCCACAGAAAAGTAAGTTGAGTTGAGATCACAGAAATCACTACAAGTAGCCACCTTCTGTTTTGAGATGGGAAATATGTATATGTACTTCCTAAACTCAGTATTTTCCTGTCATTGCTAAAAAATAAAAAACATTGTGGCACTTTGTTACCCCCTTTTCAATTGCCTCATATTTTTTTTTTATAGATAAAAGAACAGTGTAACAAATAATTATATAATAAGGACCATCTGGACAACAGAGTACTTGCTCTTGGTGGATGAGGAAAAGGTTAAAGACTTGTTGAGCATGTTTAACATGCATAAGACAATTGGACTTAATGGAATGCATCCAATAGTGCTGAGGGAAATGGTTGATGTGGTTGCTAAGCTGCTCTCCATCATTTTTGAACAATCATAGAGGACAGGTGAGGTACTTGAGGACACTCCTGGTCACTCCAGTCTTAAAAAAGGTCAAGAAGGATAACACAGGAAACTACAGTCTGCTCAGCCTCACCTCCATCCCTGGAAAGGTGATGGAACAACTCATCCTCAATGTAGTCATTAAACACTTGAAGGAAAAGACGGTTTTCAGAGAAAGTCAACATGGATTCACCAAGGGGAGTTCCTGTCTGACCAACCTGACAGCCTTCTATGAGGGCATAACTGCCTGGCTAGGTGAGGGAGAGCAGCAGATGTCATCTACCTTGACTTCAGCAAGGCTTTTGACAGTCTCCCATAACAGCCTCATCAGAAAGCTCAAGCAGAGTGGCTTGGATGAGTGGATGATGAGGTGGGTGAAGATCTAGCTGCATGACAGAACCCAGAGGGTGGTGATCAGCAGAGCTGAGTCAAGTTGGAGGCCTGTCGCTAACACGGTTCCACAGGGATCAGTTCTGGGGCCAGTATTATTCAACATCTTTATCAACTACCTGGATGAGGGGACAGTGTTCCCTCAGCAAGTTCACTGATGGCACCAAACTGGGAGGACTGGCTGATTCCCCAGAAAGTTGTGCTGCCATTCAGTGGGATCTTGACTGGCTTGAGAGTTGGGCAAAGAGGAATCTCAGAATCTCAAGGGCTGGAAGGGGCCTCAAAAGATCATCTAGTCCAAGTCCCCTGCCAGAGCAGGACCATCTAAAGTGAGTCACACACAAACCCATCCAGGTAGGTTTTGAATGTCTCCAGAGAAGGAGACTCCATAACCCATCTGGGCAGTCTGCTCCAGTGCTCTGTCACCCTCACAGTGAAGAAATTATTTCTTGAATTTCTTTGGAATCTCTTATGTTCCAGCCTATACCCATTGCCCCTTGTCTTATCAGTGGCTATCATTGAGAAGAGCCTGGCTCTATCCTCCTGACAGTGGATTTAAATATCCACTCCAAGGTGTTGAATCTGACTTGGTGGATCTGATTATAGTGCAAGCTAACTGCCTGCATTGATCCAATACAACTTTTTATTAATGAGTAATATGATTCTCTTTGGTGTTTGCTTGGGCTTTTGTTTTGTTTTTTCTACATTTTCTTTAACAGGATTTTTTTGACAGTTTAGATAAAATATGTGATTCAAAACTAGTTCGAACATTAGTGAAAGATAGATGAGGAAAATATTTTCTGACTGGAATCCCAAAGCCAAAGGTTCATGCTTACATTCATCGCTTTAGGAATCAGGTTCAATATTAGTGCTACTTCACAGAAACATTATAGACCCATGAAAAAATGCTGGTATTTTGCTCTGTAACTCAACGGTTACTTCAAAAGAGCATACACATATAAAATAAAAATTTGCAGTATAACTAAAAGTCTGGAAACTGAACTGATTAATTGGTACATAGATCTTTCTTAGTCTTTTATTCTATCCATAAGACGGAGACATTAATTACTGAAATGATTGTCAGCTCATTTTTTCTGACTATATATAGCTACAGGTAGAGCCACAGAAGGGCTAGAAAGAAAGGAAATAACATCCTGGAGAAACAGCATTCACTGAACACCTATTTCAACAGAGAAATGGAGTAGAGGATTATATCACCACTCGGGAGAGGGGCTTATAAGTTTAAAGGACATGTGGCCAGGTGACTCTGAGATTGTTCTGCATGAATTTGCCTGATACAAGGTGATCCTACCTCAATGAAATTGGGCACAAACTCAGCTGAACTACTGCACTATACTAATTGCAGCAGATCAGGTTTTGTCACTTTCTAAGTTACGTGTGGCAGCTGCTATGAGTATTTATTTTACAGAATCACAGAATCACAGGATGGTAGAGGTTGAAGGGACCTCAAGAGATCATCCAGGCCAACTCCCCTGTTAAAGCAGGTTCACCTTGATCAGGTTGCACAGGAACATGTTCAGGCAGATTTTAAAAACCTCCAGAGGAGACTACACAACCCCTCTGGGCAGCCTGTGCCAGTACTCCCTCACCTTCACAAAAAAAAAGACATTTTGCTCATGTTCAAGTGAAACTTCTTGTGTCCCAGCTTGTGCTGTTTTAACTTCTGGATAACTTTCCTTGAACTACTGGCCACACTATTCCTAATGAACTTCAGGATGGTATTGGCCTTCTTGGCCCTGAGGACACATTTCTGGCCCTAGAGTGATGAATGGAAATGGATTAAAAAAAATGTTCAGAAAGAGATGGTTGTATTACTACAATCTCAGGAGGGAAAATGGGCAGTCAGATTTTTTCCAAGTAAATCCAAACTTCTCAATACGTAGCTCTGGCCTTTTGATATGATCAGAGATCTCTTTTCTATAGCTGTCTCTGCCCTTTTCATTTCATGTTACTAATGAAATACTGATCCCTGTCAGAAAAATGAACATGCAAGGGATCATAGGAAAAAAATATTAAAGATATAAGTCTGCTCTGAGGCAAAAATAAAATTACTGTAACTGCTTCAGTTAGACCCTATATAAGGAACAGAAACTTTAAGCATTCAATAGGGTCTAGAAAAAAAATAGATTTTTGGTACTACTTAACCTTTCATCATAGCTTAATAAATCCAGTTAAACAGAAAGGAAATTAAGTTTCAACTAACAGTATAAAATACTTTTTAGCAACACATCAAAACAATTGAAGCTCAGAGCTGCACATGGAACTGAGAAACTATATGTTAGGCATATTTTCTAAATTATGAAATAATGAACAACTTCCTAAGACAAATATATACTTTTTATAGAAAGATATATATATATGCAACATCAAGAGCATGCAAGAAATCACTTCTTAATCCATATGTCGCATTATTACTCAGATGTTAGGAATTCTATTTATTCTAATACATTGAAGGGATCAAAAGCAGCAGGTTTTGATAATAGGGAACCTTAACATTCTCAGAAGTAATTTACTAGATATAGAATGCATTAAAAAATATATTCCGTTATCTGTGCATGGATATCTCCTAACCCTTGAATAATTTCTATTCTGATAAAGCAAAAACCAAGACAATGTATCGTTTTCTGTAATATGTATGAAAAGTTGTACCAAATCATCAGCTTATTCATAGAGTCAAAGAATCATAGAATGGTAGGTGTTGGAAGAGACATTAAGAAATCATCTAGTCTAACTTCCCTGCCAAAGCAGGTTCACCTAGATCCGGTTGCACAGATACATATCCAGGTGGGTCTTGGAGATCTCCAAGGAAGGAGACTCCACAACCTCCCTGGGCAGCCTATGTCAAGGCTCCCTCACACTGACAGTAAAATATAGTTTTTCCTTATGTTTAAACCGAACTTACTGTGCTCCAGCTTCACCCCATTACCCCTTGTCCTGTTGCTAGATACGATAGAAAAAAAAGGAATATCCCAACCTCCTGACACCCACCATTTAGATATTTGTAAATATTAATGAGATCCTGTCTCAGTCTCCTCTTCTCTAAATAGCCCCAGTTCCCACAGCCTTCGCTCATAAGGAAGATGCTCCAGCACTCTGGTCATCTTGGTGGCTCTGCACTGGACTGTCTCCTTGTCCTTCTTGAGCTAGGGAGCCCAAAACTGGACACAGTATTCCAGATGAGGCCTCACCAGGGCAGAGTAGAGAGGAGAACCTTCCTCAGCCTGTTGGACATACTCTTCTTCTAACACACTGCAGGATGCCATTGGCCTTCTTGGACATGAGGGCACATTGCTGGCTCATGTTTAGTTTATTGTCAACCTGGATTCCAAGGTCTCTCTCTGCAGAGCTGCTCTCCAGCAGATGAATCCCCAGCCTGTACTAGTGCATGGGATTATTCCTTCCCAGATATAGGGCTCTGCACTTATCCTTGAGCCTTATGAGCTTGGTGAAAGAACAGAGGGTGCCATCAGCGAGTTTGTTGACCATACTAAACTGGGAGGAATGAGTAACACACCAGAAGGCTATGCTGTCATTCAAAGAGACTTGGACAGACTGGAGGGTTGGATGGGGAGAAATCTAATGAAATTCAACAAGGACAAGTGTAGAGTGTTGTACCTGGGAAAGAATAACCTCACGTAGCAGTATAGGATGGGGCATGAACTCTTAGATAGTAGGATAGGGCAAAGGGACCTGGGAGTCCTGGTGGACAGCAGGATGAGCATGAGCCAGCAATGTGGCCTCCTGGCCAAGAAGGCCAATGGTATCCTGCAGTGTGTAATAAGGGGTGTGGGGAGTAGGTCAAAAGAGGTTTTCCTTCCCCTCTACTCTACCCTTGTGAGACCACATCTGGAGTATTGTGTCTAGTTCTGGCCCCTCAGTTCAAGAAGGACAGGGAGCTGCTGGACAGAGTTCAGCAGAGGGCCACAAAGATGATGGAGTGGAGCATGTCCCTTCTGATAAAAGGCTGAGAGAGCTAGGGCTCTTTAGCTTGGAGAAGAGGAGACTGAGGGATGATTTCATAAATGTTTACAAATATGTAATTTCATATACAGAGAACAAAGCTCTTTGTCATCCAGCTATCTCTGTTGGGTTGTAGGACACTTTCTGGGTAAGACAAGAGATGTGTAATTTTTAATTAAAACAGCTAAAGTGAAAAATTATAATTTCAACATTTTATTTACATGTGTGGTTAGAGCCCTGGATGAGAACCATGACCGAGTTTAAAGTATATATGACAAATTCTTAAAATATTGGTTATGGTAAGCCTAGTCTCAGGTTCCCATCTTCAGGTCTGCTACTTGTAAACAACATTCAAGTAAAGGCTTGACAAAAGTTGTCTCCTCACACGCTAACATTCTGTGTCTTCCCATATCTGGACCCCTGGGAGTTACTTAGTGATAGTTTGCTCTATAGACTCAAAGACTAACTTTTTTAGGTGGTGAGGAGGTAGTGCTGATAACAGCTTTGCCCTGACATTGCAAATTGAATAAGTAATGCATAAAATATGTACTCCAGCATCATTAAACAGGAATGCATCAATTGCATTATAACTGCCTACTAAATTCTGATGAGTTCTCAGGGACAACACAAAGCTGTTTGAGGATCACTGGTAACAGGAATCTGAAATTTAAAAAGTCAGATAAATAATTTTGTACATATGGCTTCAGAATAATTTACTTTCCTTTTTTCCCTCATATCTTGCAATTAAAAGCTAATTGTAGAAGACATGGGCAGAAAACGGTTGTTTTATCCAATCTGAACTCGGAATAAACCACTTTTATATTAAAGAATAACAAACATTGCTCTTGAAGGTCTTCCTATTGCATCAAAAAGAATATCCATGACTTATTCTGAGCAGCATAAGTAAAAGTACATGCATAAGGAGGAAAATAGCCTTAAATGACATGCTTATTTTCCATAAACAGGCAATTTGCCCAATTCAGGGGCAAACTAGAGCAGCTGTTTTACCTTGCAGGAGCTTCTTATTTTGGTATCTGAGAATGCTTTCCTGCAGTAAGTACTCACAGAGTGAGTGGGAGGTATACTTTTGAACAGAATATATATTTATCTATACATATGTGCTTTTGTGTGTGTATGTATCAGGTAATTTGAGATTATCATGATGGCAATATTTAAGAATTTGACAGATTAGACCAGTCCAACTTTAAAATAAAAATTTACTAAATTCATTCTTTAACACAATCCTTTCTGCTGAAGACTTCTTCCTGTGATGATACATTGGATAATTTGGGTATAAGGAACAAAGTGGCATAGAATCTTTCTGGTAAAGCTGGTCAAAATGTATCTCTCAGTTTGGCCAAAACATTAGCTTAGTCAAGATCTCTCATCAAGTTCAGGTCAGTCCATTATTTATTATAGATTTTAAGCACAGCCTAAATGTAATGAAAGTTCTTTCACTTTAAGCTTGCTTAGAGTCTCTAAATGAAAGTCCAATAATTCCAATGTAAAACTGTATGTTTATTTGGCTTAAGAAACAGACTAAGCTGCCTTGTGTATAGGTGAATTTACACTAGAGACTTTTTAATTATTTAATGAAAAAAAATCACATGCTATCTAATTATTATTCTACTAGTGAACATTATCTATACAGATTGAACTTAATTCAGTTTATTGGCAAGTAGAGCAAAGGAGTCAGCTCTCCTTGTTGCTATAGATTCATGGACTGCATCCAGAAAAGGCCATTCAATCATCCTGCATGTTGTTTTGTGTAAAGTAAGACTTCAGATTAATTCCTCCTAGAGACAGAGCAGCATGGGTGAACCAACATGCATTTAAGGATTTAAGAACAGCAAATGTGATCACTTCTTCAAAATGTATTAAGAGTTCAAAACTCTTAAAAATTACATATTTACAATTAGAATATATCTAGCTGCAACTATAAGCCATCAGTTGTTACTGTATTTTTTATGATGGACTGAAGAAACTTCTCTCGACTGTCATCTATTAATTTTAATTATAAATCTCAGTAACTAACAATTTTTTTGGGAGGATTCTTAGATTACTTCTCCATTCAGAAAAGTAGTCCAGTCTCTTTCCAAATTCTGCTGTTCTTCTTTTATCCTCTTCCATTTAAGCTATGTCTGATGTAAACTCCAAACTAGCTGTTAGTGATTTAAAATTATGCCAGTGTCAGAACTGAGAAAAGAAAGTATGGAAATTTTCCAAACACATTAGATCACATTTTGTTTATTTATTTTTCCACAGATAACATCATTTTTATGAGTTACAGCATCACAGAGAAAGTTTATTTTGAAATAATTATCCAGCTTATGCAATCCACTGCTTCACATGATAGTGTCCACCCTGCTGCAAATACAGAATAATTTTTCATTCATAGACTTGTGACTATATCCTTAGCTGTACTTCACATTTTTCATTAGGTTGATCCAAGTTTCTTTAAAAAAATTTGGACTGTATAATATCAATAAATGGTCTTATTCAGTTATGTCAGTCATTCTCTCACCATCACCCTCAATGAAGAGTAACACTTTTCTATCAGACATAGATAACAAACATTAAAATGCAAAAAAAAGAAAAATATAACAGGGTTCTGTAAGAAACATATCTGCCATGTCATGTGTTTTTTACTCTCAGTTAATTTTGAAACCTTCTGTCTAGACATCTTTTCACCTATTTATTGTACGTGACGCTGGTTTTGTATCTTCCTTCTTCATTAGATGCAGTCTAGTACAATATGAAGACAAAAGTTGGTGATATAATGTGTATGTTTCACCATTTCCATTTTAATTACCAACAAAACCAGTAATGTTATTGAAAAAGCTATTGAGTCAGTTTGATGAGATTTATTTTTCATAAGCCCATTTTCATTGGCCTTAATTCTTTACTTCTTTATTAAGCAAGTGCTCTATAAATCTCTTTCCATTATTTTTCATGAGATCAATGTCAGACTGACAGGCCTAACATCATCCAGGTCATTCAACTAAATCTTGAATATTATCACAACATCATCTTTCTTTCAGTGTGTGGAGAACTACCCCAGTGTTCCAAGACTTAGAGAAAATCAATGTTAATAGCAAAGAATGCTAATTGGTCAGATATTTTTGTAACAAATTATGTAAACTCTTTGATTTAAAAATGTCAAACTTTGGCACATAATGTGTGGCACATATAAAAAATTTGGCACATACATCAATCCATTTTTCAAGGAGAAAAGAATGTCCCATTTTTCAAATAATGTAAATACACCATTCAATGTTTTGATAAATATAGAGTGAAAATATGTAAATGTGATGATTAATGGATCAAATTTGCTCTTAGGATTTCCCTAAGAAAATCTTTTACTTTTTAAACATAGATTTGCTACATTTCTCCAAATGTAGCTTTCTCCTTAGTTTTCTGAAATTCCTGATTTCTGATTTGTAGTCTTCCATTTTTAATATGCAGGTGTATTAATGAATCATTTAGCTGCTTTCATTTTCATCTTTAAGTCAAATTAAAGGCTTTTTTTTAAAATGCAGCACAGCATTTCTTTATTTGGGATTATGACCTCCAGAGGTTGCTTTTAACTTCAATGATTCTATTTTTTTAGTGTTAAATTTAACAGTTTTTTAGTAAGGAAGTTACGTCATTTACAATTTTTCCTGTTTCAAAGAATATTTTAGTTTGATATTTGAGCTATCACTGATATTTGAAAGCTTCACTGAATTGCCCTTTCACAACATGAAGGTTTTTCCCCCCAAGGTGGGAGTCAGTCACTCCCTGTACCAGGGCAATTTGATGATGTATGTCAATTAATCAACAGTTTCCAAATTCATTGACTAAATTAATTTCAGAATATGTTTCTGAGTTGTAACATGGTAATTTCAAAAAGAATTTTCTTTCTGCCTACTATGTTCTTTCCTCCTTCAGTAATAAAAATTTGGCTCAACTTTCATGATTATAACTTTATTTGGCAAGTTCATAAAGTGTGGTTTCTACCTATAATGCCAAGAAATATTTATATTTATATATGTAATACTATATATAGGTTATATATATAAAAATATATATAAATAAAATATATATTGGGGGCGAATTCTGTTCTTAAGACAGTATATTTATGATATGTAGGTCCATATATTTTGCTTTCTACCACTATGCTAATGTGTACCACTCAAAATGTCCCAATAGGCTGATGCTAGTGCTTTCTAAGAGTCTGCAGAGTGTTCAAGACATCAACACAGTTTTGGTATGGCATTCACAGAATATCTCAACATCTCTCAATTGGCATAATCAACCTAGATGGGGGTAACTCAGTCAAACCCCTATAAAATAAAGTCAGGGACGTATAGAGAGATTTCAGCTACTGTAAGCAGCAATCATGATTCAATTGTCTGAAGATACATATCCAGTGCCACTGAGATACTCTAAATTTGTTTGGAAATCTGTATTCTTAGCTGTAAAGCAATGTACAATGTAGAGCAACGAGCAGTGGAATGAACCTCTTAATCATCTAGGCAGAAACAGGACAGGATCTGTTTTTTCTGCTGTATTTTTCTTTCATTTAAAAATATTTAAAAGATTTTTGAAACAAAAAGAACACTAGCTTTCTTAGTTTAAATTTATATTGGCATACATTTATATATAAATATTTCTATGGTGTAATTATAACAATTTGTATGTATTTACCAACTGCTTGAATGAATGGTTCTCAATAACATATATCACTGATATTCTGTCCTTCAAACTCAAGGTGTTGTTTCCACTGTTTTAATCAGTACATTTTTCTACTCCCCAGAAATCTATATTTTCAGTGGAAGAAAATTGTGCATCTTGAGTGTGGGGTTTTTGCCTAGCTGATGTATACTTGCAAAAGTTATTTATACACTTGCATTTTCAAATAAAAGTTCACAAGTAATGTAGCAGAGTCTTAGAAGAAGCAGTTAAAGATTAATTTCTAATTTCAGCTTCTTGGAGAGGTAACTTTTTTAGATAATGGAAACTGTCTCTTCTTATTATATGTCAATAGGATTTTTTTTCATATTATAATTCTGGCATTTCAAATTCAAAATTTTCTTCATATGTCCATGTTTACATTTTAATTGGGTGAGACTATCCAGTAGATTAGCACAAAAACGCCAACTTGCACTTGTAACCTTATTATTTAAAAACTCTGAGGAAATGACTTTGGCATTATTGTGGTGCTGTTGTTTCTATACATAACCAAGACAGATAGAGTGTATTTATAGCTATCTGGGGTGTTTGACTAATATTAAAGGAAAATTGCTATATAAGCAATGTATAAATACAGTCAAGCAATTTATTTCTCATTTTCTAAGAAGCAATTTGATAAGAAAATATTTGCAGAATTAAGTGAATGACTGCATTATACATGTTAGTAAACAGATGGAATTATTTCCTTCTTTCTCCTTATGATAAGCAACTTTGCACTTCCTTAGGTGTGACTTTATTGGTGTATGAATAATTCAGCTTTTTGAACTAACTTATCTCAAGGAGCACTACCCAACACTTTTTTTCTTTCCCTTTCCTTCTATGCCCTTTTTCATTTCCTCCTCATGATGTAACTTGTTGAAATACAGACAAACGGGAGATAAAGATCCCTCAAGGTACAGTAAGTGAAAGAAAGGAATATTTATTTTGCAGAAGTTATTCTTACTTTATTCTTGACAGGTGTAATTGAATTAGATTTCTAGGGGAAATAACAAATGATGATTACAGATGACAAGCATCTTTTGACAGCTTTCTGTAGCTTCAGAATACTTTATGAGTAATTCAGCAATATATAAGTAGACATAATATTACTAAATTCATTAGGATCAATGTCTGTGCTTTTCAAATAGTCAAAATTCTGATTGAAGTTTTAATAGTTAAATGGTTAAATCAACATTAATTAATTAAAATTTAGCAATGGATAATCATAGAAAGAAGTAATCATAGAATATAGAAGTAACAGTAACTTTAAAGTGATAGATAGTAGTCATAGAACCCAGTATATCCGCACAAATATTTTGAGTATGTCTACTTATTTGCTGTGAAATTAAAATGAGAAATATTATGTTTTTGTGGCGGCCTTAATAAAATAGTACCCTAATTGCTTTTAAAGCTCATTTAAAATATCTCTTTTTTTTGTCTTGTGTGTGTCTCTTATGGTGTTCTAGAACTAAAAAGACTTTACATTAAAAAAATGTTCAGAACTTCTTAAACTCCAGAACTCCCAGTGCTTGTGTTATATACACCTAATAGTGACTAATTTTATGCACTAATGTGGTAAATATTATATCTTATTAAAATCAAACAAAAACATTCTGTGGCACAGATTTTAGAAAATTTTTGAACATCTTCACACATATATTTTACAATGCTTTCTGAATGCTTTGACTGCAAAAAAGTTGGCCATACAAAAAGCCTTTGGAGTAAAATATGTGAATGTTAATAATCCCCTACTTATTTACATTATAAACTCTTAAAGCTTCAAAAGAACTGTCACAGGCTCTTTTCCCAAGCATTTCAGTCCCATGTCCATTCATTTTTTGCTTTTATCATTCAAATTCTCATGCAGAGAGAAAATGGAAACAATTGGGCTTTTTCTAGAGAGTAGCATTCTTTAATTTCAACCTTTATTAAAGTAATAGTAGTATTTCAACCATAATCTCATAGACTCTGGTTATAGAAAGCCTTGAATTACATTTGTAAAGTTAATGTTATCAATGTCAGTATGATACAGCCTTGCCAGTGATTAATATTAGGAGGGAACCTCAGAAGTGCTTTGCATAGACTGGTAGATACTGTCTCAGTAATGCAAAGTTTACAGTATAGAATAAATTACAAAACTACAAGTGGTAGTGAAAATTATTAGATTTTCTGAAAACTACTTGTCAGAATATTGTTTGTCGGAAATGTTTCAGTAACACTGTTGATATTTGTCAGATTATGCTCGCTGAGATAAAATTTTCTCTTTTTTTGTTAAAAGTTGTTTAATCTACACAGTACTTTATCTTGGAATTTATTTTATATTTTTGCATTCTTTATTAGTTCTACATTTAAGGATTTTAGTAACAGCAATATATAGTACTTACTACCACTGCTAAATGACATAATGAATAAGTTAAATGTGTCACATTAACTTTTATATTTTCAACTCCTATTTAATTAAACTATTTTTCTAGAATAAAATACTTGCTGTTCATAGAATGTTACATCACTTTGTTAGAACACAAGAGTTGTTCTACTTTAGAAAATTAGAGAAGCTCAGTCTAGGATGCTAAAAACCATGCAAGGTTTGCAGTGGCTTTGCTGAACTTACGTTGTTAAATTTTGGACCCAGAAGAAAGGGTCAAAGTTATGGCAAAAGCACACACAAATTCAACTTATCTTCCTTTTTGTCTGTACAGATCCTAGAAAATCTTTGTTGTTCAGGTGTTCCTTTCAGAAACCATTGAACAGAAAATAAATAAGAGATAAAAAAATCTAAAGGAAGAACATTTCCATATACTCTCTCCTTGTCCAATTTTCTCCAAATTGTCACACAGGAGAAGTGTGCTATGGTCATATTTTGTTAGTTTATCCCATATCATTAAAAAAGAATAGTACATTTCCAATGCCTTACAGATTTATTAGGCAGTTGAAAATTAAGTAACTTTTTTAAACCTGTATTAACTGTATCATGCACTGTGTAAGAATTCATGATATTCTACGGAAATCTCACAAAAATATACAACAATCATATTATGCCACACGAAATTAAAGGGAGTAGATTTGGTTTTTCGCTATTCTAATTCAGAAAGGATCTCCAATGAAGACATAATGCAGTAAATCTATCAAAAAAACACTTCTTAAAGGAAATGTTCAGTGGCTTATACTGAAACAAGCTCATCATAGAAAGATAGCTGTGATTTCAACCCAAACAAATGACAGGTTAAAAAGAGCAGTAAATAAATCAACCTGATATATAAGGAAGAGTTACACATTTACACATTGCGCAACCACAAGGCTCACAAGTTGAACAACCATGTTGATCTAATTTGAAACTATAACAATGAGAATGATGTCAGGGCAGGAAGGCTCTTAAGAGAGTTCTGGACAGGCTAGGCTGATGGGCTGAGACTAACTGTATGAGGTTCAACAAAGTCAAGTGCCAAGTCCTGCACTTGGGCCACAACAACTCTATCCATTGATACAGGCTTGAGGCAGAATGACTGGAAAGCTGCCCAGCAGACCTGAGAGGTTTAATCAACAGCTGTTTGAACCTGAGCCAGCAGTGTGCCCAGGTGGCCAAGAAGGTCAATGACGTCCTGGTTTATATCAGCAATAGTGTGATCAACAGGACCAAGGAAGTGATTGTCCCCTTGTACTCAGCACTGGTGGGGCAGTCCCTCGAGTACTGTGTTCATTTTTGGGCCTCTCACTACAAGAAGGACATTTAGGTTCCGGGGTATGTCCAAGAGATTGCCAGCGAAGCAGCTGAGGGAACTGAGGTTACTTAGTCTGAAGAAGAAGAGGCTAAGGGGAGACATGAGCACTCTCTATACCTGAAATGGGGTTGTATTGAGGTGGGTGTCCATCTCTTCTCTACAGTAATGAATGAAAGGACAAGAGGAAATGGCCTCAAGTTGCATGGGTGGGATGTTAGATTGGAGATGAGGAAGAACTTTTTAACAGGAAAGATTGTTAAATAGTGGAATAGGCTGCCCAGGGAGGTAGTAGAATCACCATCCCCAGAGATTTTAAAAGATATGTAGATGAAGTGCTTAGGGACATGGTTTAGTGTTGGGCTTGTTAGTGTTAGGTTAGTGGTTGGAATTGATGACCTTAAAGGTCTTTTCCAACCAAAACAATTCACAGAATCATAGAATCATAGAGTGGTAGGAGTTGAAAAGGATCTTTAGAGATCATCTTGTCCAACCACCCTGCCAAAGCAGGTCCACCTAGATCAGGTTGCACAGGCAGGTGTCCAGGTGGGTCTTAAAGACCTCCAAAGAGACTCAACAACCTCCCTTAGCAGCCTGTACTAGTGCTCTGTCACTCTCACAGTAAGATAGCATTTTCTTATGTTTAAATGTAACTATTTGTGTTCCAATTTCATCCAACTTACCTCTTGTCCTGTTACTAGATACAATAGAAAAAAAGAGATGTCCTAACCTCCTGACATCCACTATTTAGATATTTGTAAATATTAATGAGATCCCCTCTCAGTCTCCTCTTCTCTAGACTAAATAGCCCCATTTCCTGCAGCCTTCCAATTCCAAAACTGAATATAATTAAAAATCAATGCTGTGGTCAACTATTGTTTTAAGCAAGATTTATGTCAAGGTGTAAAGTTGAGCAAGAACCTAACGGCAGCTAATAGGATGAAAGGATAATTATGTTACCTTAGATGATTATAACAGTCAAAACCACACCTCTAGGCGGAGACTCCACATGTATACATTTGACTATCTTAATATGAGTTGGATAGATATTTAGACGCATGTAGAAGGATGTTTCATTATATAAGCCCAAATTACCAATCATGTATTTTCACAGAATCACAGAATGTGAAGGGTTGGAAGGGATCTCGAAAGATCATCTAGTACAATCCCCCTGCCAGGACAGCACCACCTAGAGTAGGTCACATAGGAACTCATCCAGGTGGGTTTTGAATGTCTCCAGAGAAGGAGACTCCACAACCCATCTGGGCAACCTACTTTTTCCCTTGTGTTTCTTTGGAATGTCTTATGTTCTAGCTTGTACCCCTTATCCCTTGTCTTATTGGACAAGACCTTATTTATTTTCAGGAAGCTATACTGGCTTTTATTAGGTGCCTAGCACCTTATTATGCAGAATCACAATAAAAGCAAATATTTAACTCAGTGTGTTGATTGGTTTTTAACACACCAGCTGAAGAACCCATAACAACAGATCTACTCTAACTGGTTTTGATCTGCAAGTTTCTTGCAAACGTTTGTCCACCAAATTAACAGAATTTGAAGCATTCTTTAGAGTCTAAGTGTGCTGTGTGAGCACATAGACATGAATTGGTTTTGATATATGCAGCAGTTACAGCAGTGGATTAGCATAACTACTAAAATTCCAAATGACACTTATAATTTAACTATATTAAATAGCATTTTCTTTATTAAGAAACGACCAAAAAAAAAAATCTGATATAAAGTTGATCCTTTTTCAACTGATCTGAGAAAAAAACATTTATAATAGTGTCATTACAGTGTGAACAAATTTTATGATTTCTGTACTCTGGATTGTAGAACTTTATAATACATTTAATGTCTTGTAGTCAGTGATGAGACAGATTTTTTTAAAAAAAAACAAACTTTTTTTTTCCAGTCTAAACTTATACTACTTTTAATTGAGCTAGAATAATTCATTGTAAATAAGTGATGGATAAGTAAAAATACCATTTGGGAAATGAAAACTGCAGAAAAAAAGCTCAAAGCAATAAAAAGGCCTAAAAGGGAGAGGTAGTATTATAACAGCAAACAACACTGAACTGAAAGAGTTTGTAATAAAGAGGTCTTCAGAGCAGTGTGCATGCTGAAGTTCATTATTAAAGAAAAATGTTCTGCTTCTGAGCATATCCAGTGCCTAACTTTGTCTGACTAGTGTATGAAAAGAATGTACTGAGACATTTGAACATAGTGATGGTTGTTCTTTTAGTTAGACACTATATTAACATTGGTTTAAAAGGTTTGTTGGTAAGTATTCCTTTAGTAACAAATATGTAGTGAAAGGAAAATATCTAGTTCTTCTGCATGTCTATATTCTCCATTCAATTTGTAAAATTTTGATGCCTCTTCATTTAGCCCTGGCTCTCA
This sequence comes from Urocolius indicus, assembly GCA_013401255.1. Taxonomy (NCBI): domain Eukaryota; kingdom Metazoa; phylum Chordata; class Aves; order Coliiformes; family Coliidae; genus Urocolius; species Urocolius indicus. Next base: position 6,072 of record WBNH01007913.1, on the reverse strand, counting down.
AAACAGCTGCCACAATCATTCTAAGTTTACTTTTCTGAAAGTACAGTGCATTCATCTTATTTTACATATGTTGCATCGTACTGACAATTGTTCTTAGTTTTGAAAAGTATTTTGAGGTTAATGAGCTGTATTCTGTGTTGATGAGGCATGTTTAATCTACCCATGTTTGATGGGTAGATTAAATACTCATGTCACTTTGTATCCGGATGCGTGATACCAGCTCTGAATATTTAAATTTTTTTGTCTCTCTGGCAGCATGTATTTCTCCAGTAAATCAAGCTATGATGTTTAAGTGTTAAAACTAAAGATATGAAAACAAATTTCATGCAAGGGACTCAAATAAAATTCTGTTCCAATCAGAACTCCAGCTGTGCAGTTAGTAGGGCAGCAGATAGAAAAGTGACAGTGATAGAAGGCATTACAGTGAGTAGAACTGGAGAAAGATCTGAAATGAGGGACATTGCCCCAATATCATCTCGAGCAAAGGGGCTGCTACACTAACTCTAAACTTCAGAATGTGGTGCTGGACTTGTAAACCCCTTCCCAATTGCTTTGCTGTTGTGTCATCTTTTTGCTAATGAGACCTATTTGCTAATGAAAACCAAAAAAATAATTGTTTAAGTCTCATGGAGATCAAGACTATTACATCAAGCGGACTCTCCACATAACTGTTTTATATACTATTATTTAAGGCAATAAACAATTTTTCAGCAAGACCTCTCAGTGTGAGTAATTAGTGTAGTCAACATAAGTAAGGCAATCAAGAAGATAAAATTAATTGAAAAATTCTAAGAAAAAAATTTTAAAATAATTAAACATTTTAGCCTGAAAAACATTGCCAATTCTTGATAAAACAAGTTCTAGGCTGCAGCTGGTGATGAAGCGTCTGGACGTATCTGGAGAAAGTTACCACATGGAAGAAGTCTCTGTCTTCATATCTTACAATTTAAAATTCTTTCCACAGGACTTGGACTTGATGTAATAATATTTGAATTGAGCATAGGAAAGCTGACTGAAAAAAACTGGCAGAAAAAAAAAACAACAACCTGTTGCGTGTTTTTTTTTTTCTGACAAGAGTGCTGACACTCTTGTCAGCAATGTGTCACAACATCAGATTTAGAGCCTTACAGACTGATCACACAGAACAGTAATCGTTAAACAGTTCCACAATGGATTGATAACTTTACCTACACCATTTTACTGATTTTGAATCAATGTAATTATATAGCAACTATGAAATAGTAAATTTGGCCAAGTAACTTTTTGTTCAAATGATAACTACCTAAATTAAATTTTCAGATGAAGTTATTATAAAAGAATAGTTCGTAACTGATAAATATTCCTACCAGTCTTTCCAGAATTCAGTACATACATACATCATGTCATTTTGGCGTGCAAAGGTTTTAGCCAACAACTGACTTTCAGAATTAATTGGCCTATTATTTAAGGTAAACTCTTAAATGAGTATTATCCCAGTAAAACATATCCAACTTTGAATACTCCTAGATTCAGAAAATTTCTATAAGTGTGCTTAGTATCTATAAGTCTCAAAAGTCCAGCAGGTCTGTTTTTAGATATATCTCTTAATTATGTCTTTACTGACCTTAGGAACACAGAGGCTTGAGATCAATCTCAACTCATCAAAACCAGACAGCTTATTTTATCTAAACTATCTGTAGCTACTGAGTGGGAACATAAATTTCCTTGTGAAGGCAACTAGATGTCTCTCTCCAGCACAGAGAATTCTCTGACTGAGAAGGTAGACTACAAGATAAGATAATGCATGGGGTATCAACTTCAGATCTGTCCCTTCAGGTGGGCCTGAAAATGCAAATGAAGGTAAACTTGAACATAAATTACCAGGTAAGAAGAAGCTTATACTGCAAAATATTATTTTATTTAATTACCATTGAAGAAAAGTCTTACAATTCTTACTTGCTTATTTCTTCATCTTCTGATCTTCGCAGATATCAAAAAAAGGAAAAAGCACGTAAAATAGAACATATTGAGTAAAACTGTAACAAATGTTGCTCTGTAAGAACAGCTTGAAACATCACAGTGAGATGGCAGAATAGAAAGTTAACAGGTCAAACTGATAGGGGACAAATAGAGATTGGAGTATGACTTTCTTATCATCGTACTATTACAAGTTTACATATAAACTAAAAGATGCAAAAAATAGTCACAGATATTTCAGAAATCTACTGTGCTTAAAAATGAGAGCAGTATTGTACAATGGCAATTTGATCTAATTTTAGCAGACATGCATTCAGCATGACTGAGTTCGAAGACACAGAATATCTAAAGAAAGTTAATTCTTGATTTTCATGGGGAAAAATGTAGATATTATTTGGCTCTTTAATCTAGAACAGAAAGGTAGATTATGAATCAATGCTCAGATGTTGAACACAGAAAAATTTTAATTAGAATTAAAGTGCAATTTATTTTAACAGTGAGTTCATTAACCTGTGTAAGAAGCAACAAAGAAAGTGACAGATTCTCTGTCTCCTGGTGTTTTTTAGAAAATATATTCCTGGAAGACAAATATCAGACAGTGATTCTTACACAAATGTGGATTATCAAACTCAATGGAGGTTATCTGAAATGTAATAGCCTGTGGTATACAGTACAATAGACTAGATGATGTAATGAGGCCTTCCAGCCTGTGTATTTCAAATTAGTAAAGTTAAAATTTTTAAAAACATGCAGATTCATGTCACTGCTAGAATTCCTTATCCTATGCCTCCCTCGTGACCTTCCTAGAACATGGTATGTAAAAGAATTTAACTCCTTGTTCCAAATATAACATGAAAAATCAATTTTCAACTGAAATGAACCAAGAATAATGGTACAAATCTGGACAGTACTGGAAGAACTGATATTAATTACAATAAAGTCAGATCTTCAGCTCAAAGCCCTAGCTCCAAAGATTAAAGGTAATATAAACTCTGAGGCTCTAACATTAAGGCATAAATTTATCATGTCATGTTTGAAAGATGTGTTTTATCTAAGAACAGATTAAAAAAAAAAAGATTACATTATAGTTTAAAAATGCAATATTATTACATGAATTTATAGACTTAAATGGGCCAAGTGAAAGCCTTTGGCTGACAGAATTTACATACCTATGTATTATAGTACAAGCATGATTCTGTTAGTTACAATCCAAGAAGATAATGAGTAACAAAAAAATTCAACAAGATGTGTAACATCTCCAGGAATGAGAAATTTATAATGGTTATTGCTGTTATGGAAAGTGTAAAGCTGGAGAAAGATTAACAGCAGATTTTTTTGAAAGATCATCTCAGATGATCGTTTACTATTTCCATTGAAGATGTTGACACAGAAAATAGACAAACACTGATGACCAAGTTAAGACATCCTGTGGGTACAGAAAAGAATGCAGAAAGAAATGTATGACACTCAGGACTGGACAATGAGTAACAGGATAATTATTAATATTAAAAAAGAGAGAAAAATACTTGAAGATAATGGCTGAAACTGGCAAGAGTACAGGGATGATCTAATACCACCACAAAAGTGATCCAGTGTAAAATAGATAAGTAACTCATAAGTCTGTCAGAAATAAGTCAAGATGAAGACAGAGGAAAGGCAGGGAGTAGAGAGACTAGAAATACATCAGAGAGAAGATATTTCAGAGAGTGTTATGAACAGATTCTGAATACATTTCCAGAGTTGATTAGGGAGAGTTTCCTAAATGTCACAGCACATAAATTCTGAAGCACAAACTGGATAAGTTGGATGGAAAGCCCAACTGATACAAGATTTCTTAGTTATTAATGGGAACAGAAGATGCAGTTTCTTTCTGTGAACGCTCAGGCCTAAATTCATTGGCCAAAACAATACCTTCCTGTTCTGTGTTTTTGTGCTATTAGTATTACATCAATGTATAAAAAGTGTTTGCTAGTCTGAGAAAAAGCACACATATTTTGGACAGTTTATCCTCTGGGAGAACAAGAGGAAAACTTGACAGGATACAGCTCCAGTCGGTAACAGGTATCACACTGCTTTAGAACGTCCAGCTTTCACAAGTGAGTATCATTTTGCTTATATTAAAATTTTAAGCCATTTTCTAATACTTAAAAAAAAAGCTCTTATTAGGAGGAGATGATTCTGCGGATTGCTTTCATTATGTTGTTTAGATTCTGCAGTGCAAAAAAATCATAGATTCATAGAATGGTAGGGGTTGGAAGGGACCCTTAGAGATCATCTAATCTAACCTCCCTGCAGAAGCAGGTCCACCTAGATAGGTTGCACAGGAATGCATCCAAGTGTCTGAATCAGTGAGAAAGCTCTGCCCAGAATCCTTTCAAATCAACATTCAACATCATATAGTATTGTTTGTAGACAAAGTCAGGCAAGGTGAAAAGAAGATTGTCACCTGCCCTTGAATCCAGGTAGTGTCATTAATTTGTAGCCTCCTGCATTCTGCTGAACATCTTGCATGCATGCCTTAAAGATTCTTTGTTGTATTACATTTAAATCACTATCTAAAGTAGATCTATTAACATTAAAATTTTATAGAAACATTGGGGAGTTGTGGTTTCAATAAAGCTGATTTGTCAGTGTTTTGTCGATTCAGCTTTGTTGTAGATTCAACCTTGTTCTTCTCATCCCTTTTCATTTTTACCAAAGGTAATTAACTTTTCCATGTGGTGACATTTTTATAAAAAATGTGGTTATTAGTAACTATCATGATTCTATCAGAAATGCAAAATATCAAATTCAATAAGAAATTTCAGTCAGAACAGAAAAGACACTATGCTTGACTTTCTTAGTATTTCCTCAAAACAGATACATAAATAATTAGGAAGATCAATAGTATAACCTTCATAAAATATTCCTCAAGAATATTAGCACGTTCTAAGACATACTGAAATACAACACCTCACAAATAAATACTTACAATCTTTTTTAGGCAGATAGAGATATTGTTTTGATGGCTTTGTTTAGCTAAAATCATTAGAATACCCTGCAAGAACATAAAAGAATAATCTTCTTTTAACACAATTTATATAGAAATGTATTTTTATTACTAGAATTTTGATAACAGTATTGCAGTCCACTAGGTTTTTTTGCTATGTTTGATGTAGCAAAATTCAATAGACTGTTATACTATGAAGTGACCTCAAAAACATGTATTGATCCAGAGAATTGATAATGTCTGTCTTAGTGAATGCTATACTTCTCTACATAAAGATAATGTTACCTGTTTGAGTTCAGGAAACACAAGAAGGCAAGATAAGGGAACAACATTCACACCAGCAACTCAGAGATGGATTACAAGACTTCAGATTTACCTTACTTAATTTACCGTTTTAAATTCTCCTGTGTGATAGAAGTGACTTGCTAATGGAAAATTCAATTGACTGTATAATAGGACAACATATACAACTATATAATGGAAAATTTGGATAACTACATCATGACTTCATGAGCCTGAAAGCTCCTTTATCATTGTGTAATACTTCATGTCTCCAAATATATTCAAAACTGACTGATAGCTTTCTCATCTGATTACACAGTATAGAGAGAACTCACTGGAGATAACATCCTGTTGGACTTTCTACTCACACCTTACTTGTGATATTGCTACCCTTTTGGTTAATTAATTCACTGTCAGTTAAGAGTGCACTCAAAGCTTACAGCATGCTCAACCCATAAAGCCATGTTCTTTTGACTAGTAGATTATAGCATAATCTGAGAAAATTAAGAAGAATTCAAAAGAATTCTTTAACTCCATACCCCCAAAATGTAGCAATCAGTATGGTTTTAATTTGTGTGCAACAAAACAACCATCAGCAGAAATATACATCAGAATAAATATTGCTAATTTTATTACTCCTCAGTAAAACTTTCAGACTAATCAGGGAAAACAGGCAGAAGGACAAACAGAAACAGTTCTAATTTTACAATAATAATTTTTCACAGGTAAACAGAAAAATAAGTATAATTCATCACCTTAAAAAAAAAAAGTAAGAGGTTCTAGGCATCTCAGACTCTCTTCTATAAACAGTACTGCATTTCATAGATGTAGTAGGCGTCCGGAAG
>WBNH01007912.1:94190-165405 GCA_013401255.1 Urocolius indicus | reverse complement strand
ACTGGGAGGACTGGCTGATACATTGGAAATCTAAAGTTAAAGACACAACCATCCTCAGTGGCAGGAAGGATTGGATATTGATCTGAAAATTCCCCTTGCTTGATCAGTGAGGGAGTACGTGTGTAGAAGATGGCTGGAGTGAAGTGCAGTTTCTTTTCAGGTCTTGCAGAGCCTGTCATAGAACCAAACTGTCTCTGATTAATTGGGATAGCCTGTTGAGTTTTACTTCTAAAGGATTAAAAATGTCAATAAACACACTTCTGAATACTGTGGTGTAGTTTAAAGTCTAAAAATGCACGTGTTAAACTGTACTGATGCTGTGTTTGAAGATCTTGCTATCAGCCCTCTGATCCTGAGCATTTGACTTAAGATACGAATGTTTTAAGACATATTTTCAAGAAGGGGTTTGTCTGAGGAGTAATTTGGTTTTAAGTAGTTGTCAGTGGGAATAATTGACCTTACTTTATGGAGCTGGCAGCTGCAGTTACAGTTTAAATCCAAGATGCTGCTTGCAGTATAAATAAACCTTTCCACTTTATTTTTAGATTGGGAGTGGTGTAGTTATAATCAGCTTTTATGTGGTTTATGCTGGAGAACAAAACTCATGTCTGGTTACATTAGTGAATCTGCAGTTTGAATATGGAATCTCTAATTACCCTGCAGATCAGGTAAGATACACAAGCAAAAACTCAAATATTCATTTTCTCCTTTATAAAAATTGTTTTCTTCTCCTTCTAAATTTGGTAACTGGCTAAGCAGTGACTGGTTAAGTGTTCATCCAGAATTGGTGGTCACACAAATCACCAGAAGCCACTAAGTGTTTGTGGTGTTAATGCTGTGGTGGCCATCATACACTACTGTAGCTGGGGTGGGAGCTGGCTGTGAAACAGCAGGTACGTGGTGGGATCACACAGATACAGTTCTGCTCAACTTTCCAAAGGAGCCTCTGCTGGAGCTGCCTTGGTCTGCTGCCTGGCTGTGCTGTCCCTGTGCTGCCCTGTTGCTGGCCCAGCAGGGCTTGCTGTGTCTTGCTGTGGCCCTCCTGTTCCTTTGTCCTGGGTCAGGGATTCAACATGGATGGCAATGTTTTCTTTTTAAGTTGGCATTTTGCATGACCACAAAACACTTCTGAATAACTCTGCTTAGGGGGAAGGGAGTTTAAAATAAATGCTATTTGAAGTGTCAGGGACATCTGCTGACCAATAGACTTGGGCCTTGCAAGCTGATTAAGAGGGTTGATTGTAATGGGTTAGACAGCAGCTTTCTGTGCTTGGGTTTGCAGCTAGTCAGGGCTGACCAAGAATACCCTAATTGGTCATTCTCTCTAATGTTTAATTAGTGTGTTTATTCTTTAAGGTCAGATCAAAATGAGGCACTTGTACTCTTAACTAAATGCTGGCTTACTTGTCACAAACATAGATTTTTTTGGGGGCAGGAGTGGAATATGGAATTGTTAAGAGACAAAGAGAAGGTTTAAAAGCACTCTGAAAGCTGGAGCTGAGTGCCTGCAGGAAGGGAATGCTCAGCCCCTGCACGTGACAGAGACAGCACTGGGGTAACAGCCAAACCAGGCAGGAGATACAATAGCCTTAACTGCTGTGTACTGAACTTAGGATGTGTTTTCCAAAATGATGTTATTTTTGGTGTCATTGAAACGCCTGGAAAAGGGACTTTGCCTTTCTTGGTAGTACTGAAAACTGCCTAAATGTTTAATTACTCAGAAACATCTAGACTGTGTCTGAGCTTCTCAGAACATCCAGTATGCTATTGGTAGGAGAGGAAAAGAAGGGCCCGACCTCCTGAGCTTTTACTGCTGATTTTTATTTGTTCTGAGGGTGCTCAGCATTTCATGCATTTCCCCAAGTACAAATTGCCATACTTGTCTTCTGCATCCAGGCTGGCCATTTTTGGCTGAACACTAGTGTGTTTTCTGTCACTACCTGTAACCAGTCTGGCCACCTAAACAGTTTTGAATCACTTTGCATTGCAGTCCTATTAGCAGATTCCTCCCAGGGGATGACACTTTTAGTAGCACATCATTTTCCCTGCTGAATGAAGTTGAAAGTATGAAAGCCTTGTTTACTGACTCCATTCTTTAATTGCAGTCTAACTTTGAGGGTCACTTGCAATGTAGTTTTACAGTTTTAGTGTCCAGATGTGCTTTAGGCAAAGAGGTTGTACAGCAAAGGAATGGTGCTAAAGCTTTCCTTTAGGGGCCTTAGGCCGTGCTACATAATCCCTTCTCTTATGCAATAATATGCTCAGGTAGGACAGCTGGTTGGAAATCTCTGAAGCAAGGGTTAAGAGGCTTTTCAACTCTGCTGTAGAAGTTGGTGTAATAAAAGCATCTCTGCTTAAGTTGGTATGCTCTGGACTCAGCCTAGCAAGCAAGTTTGGATGTTTTCTGGCACAGGCTAATGGTATTTAAGTGGTTTGGGATTAGGACATGAAAACTGGGTAGCCATGGTAAATTGATAGGAACTATTTTTCTTTCCTTTTGACTCTCTCTTACTAATCCACCTATTCTCTTTCTTTTTATAAATGAGGACCAAAGCTGTATACCATGGTCTGGATGAAGCATACAGAGTGTAGGGGGATGAGCTTACTTCATGGTATGCCTCTGAATGGTATTTGCCTTTTTTCTAGTAGTGACAGTGAGTGCTTTTCTGTTCATAATTTTTCAGTAACTCTTGATTTCTTTCCCTGTTTTGCCCCTTGGCATTTCCCTCGCTGAGGGGAGGTGTCTCTGTGGTAAGAAGGGAAGGGAAGCTGACACTGCTTCCATGACTTAAAGTTCCTTTAGCAGGACACTAGACACAGACTACAAAGAAATACTGCCCGAGCTGAGTGAATCTAGCGCCTGTAGTTTCTGAGTGGTGTTTGCTGAGATGCGGCAGGGCAAGTGCTGTGAGTCAGTGACTGATGCACCAAGACAAGGGTGAGTTTCTGCATTGCTGCAGAAGTGGCTGGGCTCCTCCTGTCTGCTGGCAGAGAGTGCAATGTGTCAGCACTCTGTGGAGGTAGAGACACGTTGCACGCCTTGAGGGAGGGATGTGACGCCACTGCATGTTCTTGTCCTCAAGGCAGCAGAAGGGTCAGGGCTCGCTGATGGCACACAGCACTCTGCTCATCATGCCAGCAGGAAACGCTGGCACTACAAGCTGGACAGATGCAGGCCTTCCCAAACCTGACCTACAGAAGGCAGCTGTGGGAAGCTGCATCAGAGACAATCAGTAGTGCTGTTTCCAAGAAACTTGCTCTTGCTGATGCCAAGTGTGTCTGTAAGTGGTTGGTATTAAAACTTTTAGTAGAAAAAACAGAACTGGAAGTGGGGTTCTGTGTGTAACGTCCACGTGTTCTCTAAGTCTGCAGCTTGTTGTGGCACAAGTCAGTAACTTGAATGAAACAAAGCTCTGGTTGGTACACTGAGCCAGCTGCCCACTGGAGCAGCCTGTTTGGTTAGGTCTTGTTGGCACATCCTTTTGGAGAGGTAAAGAAATCTATAAAGACAACAGTTCATTGTTACCTTAGGCTCGATTCCTTAAACATTACTTTTGCTTCAGCTGGAGAGCAAGATACTACTGACAGCACAACTATTGTACAAAGTGCTCAGGAAATGTCAGGGGTTTTTAATCCTTGAGGATTAACAATAGTACCTGTGAGTGATGTGCCAGAACTATTGTCCTTTACACCATGTGCCAACTGTAACAGTGTGCTGAATGTGGCAGTTCCATCCAGGAGAAATGTTTGTCAGTTTGGGCAGTACCATGGATAACTTATTTTAGGCCAGTGTTAATCTCTAGAGTTATGATTTGGTGGCAGAGGTATGGGAATAGGAGCTAAAAGGAACTGGAGAGAGAGGAGAAACAACTTCTGTTTGAAGAGATTTTTTTGAAGTGGTTGGGAGTTGGGGGGAAAAAAAGGTGCTACCAACTGCACTGAAATGGACTCCAGCTCTGAAATGTGTTCCAGCTCTGGGAAAAAGGATAGGATCTGAAGTCCTGGAAAGTTTGTCATAAAAGCAGAACACTTCTGCAGAGCTGAACTCTCATTGTTCTTATCTCTCTGGACACGCAGATGTTGGTGTTCAAGAATAATCTTACATTGTTGTGGGAAAATAAAGTGCTTGCACTGATAGATGGAACTCTGGTAGTGCACGTGCCCGACAGAGCAGAGGGGGTGATGTTATACTGGGTTTGTAGGAGTAGCCACAGAGCGGCACAGGCTCCTTTGGGGCAGTGCTGAGACTAGAATCCACCTGAGGATTTGAGCATTAGTCTGCATGTCTTCACTTGTTGCCTTAAAGGAGTGTTATTCGAGGATATGAAATGATGAAACTACTGCTGGGGTTAAGTGTACCCTGACAATACCTTTATACTAAAGATAAAGTTGACCCCTACCACAGGAAGTCTGTAATCAGAAACAAAGTTCATGAAAAGGAGTGGACTGATGTTGAAAGTTTCAGCTGAACATGAAGTTATGTAAGCAGTGAGTATCAAGAACACTTGGAAAAGCTTCTTGTGATGGTTGAAGGGAAGGGAAATGGTTCTGAAGTTTAATCAAGTAGTAAACTTTAGTGAGAAAATGGGTCTTTGTATCTTCCATTTCTCTGTTTACGTGTACAATAGTTGTCTGTGACTCCTCTGGAGGAAAAAAACAACTTGTTGGCCTTGGCATCTTCCTTGTAGCGTCTATTTCAAGGTCACTTAGTTCTGTTTCTGTTGACTTTCACTGGACCAGGTAATCTAAGAGGACACATTTTGTTCAAGTGTTTTGCTAAATTCCAAATCTTGACTATTTAGTACAGCTGCTCAAATTTCCAAAGTCTGAATACTCAGGCTTTACTGTCTGTTATTTCGAGGAATGTTTAGGTACAGCACTTCAGAAGGAAGTCAGGGACTGATACGCAGGTAGAATTCAGCTGTCACAGAACTGTGCTGAAGCAGAATTCTTCCTGTAGGGTGGTCATTCAGTCAGGACTCAGCTGAAGCCAAATGACATCAGCTGTAGTTTCTCCTGCAGTTCTAAAGGGGCATCGGTTTTTGGAAGTAGAACCTAGGAACACCTACTGAGGGTTATTTTAATAGTGATGCGTGTTTGGCCTTTGGACTTTTCTTAGCTACCAGAAATAAACCTGTTAAACAGCTTATGACAGTCGTGCTGCACCTCTGAGCTGTTCTGGTGACTTAGGAAGTCTGAATGTGAGTAGTTATCATAGTCCCCTACACACTTACTTAATTGGCACCTTCCACAACAAGATGCTGACATTTGAAATACTCATTCACCGCAAATTTACAGTTAGATTTTGTTTTGTTTTAAGTCCTCCTTATCCTGCTGAATTGATGAGAGCCCTAAATGCCCTGTGCATCTGGCCCCTTGCATGGTCATTGTATTGACCTGTGCTCTCTAAAGAGGGAGGTTCTGCAGGAACCAGACTTTGTGTATTGATTTGAAGTAACAGACTGAAACAAACCTATTTGCATTGTGCTGTCTGTAGTGGTTTTTACTCACTGAAAGCAGGAGCTGTGATAGGAAAATAGATAAAGGGTGTCTACAAATAAAGAGGTAGCAGTGTAGTTTAGCAAGCCTCTTCTGGGCTTTGCAGAACCTTATAATGCTGGGAAGTGGCAGAAATGTGCAAAACAATACAATGTGGCAGACTGGTTTGAAGATGTATTCAATAACAGGGGCTAGGTGAGAAAAACAACAATAGATTCTTTTTACCTCTTAGGTGTTCTTGAAGTTGAGTCCAATAGGCATGCTTCATAGGTTTATAAATGTTAACTTCTCTTCCCTGGGTGGCATAAAGGTGGAGATAACAAGACACACAAAGTATGATGTGTGGGGGGTATATATTAGAGCAACATGTAACAGGTGGATTGGGAAGTCTGTACCTTCAGAGTACCCCATCCAGTGAGGAAAACAGGTGGGTCTGAGGTGGCCTGGAAATTAGGATAAAAGGAGGCTGCACCCTCCAGCAAGTTGAGAAGCCCTACAGGGGAATGCCCCAGAGGACTCTCCTTTTATTTGACTAAGTTTACAGGACTCTTCTGTCTCTGTTGTGAACACAAACAGCTGGATAGTTCACTGGACACCCATAACCAGCTACACAACCCTCTGCCCATTGAAGCTTTTCTCTTAGGAAGAAGTTGAGAAAAAACACCAAAACGTTCAGAAAACAAGGATTATTTTTCTTCTGAGGGAGCTCTGGTGCACATATTCAGTGGGAGACTTGGGGCTGAGTGAGCTGAGAGGGCTCACCAGGATTATTGCACATGACACAAGAGTGACTGCTGCCTTTTGTGACCTAAAAAGATGAGAGATGGAGTTGTCTGGTGTGCAGTAACTGGTGTAACAATGCTGGTACAGTTACATCTTTAGCAATGTAACATTCCAGAAGTTATAAATGATATTAAAAGTAGGCCTGTTTCCGTTTTTGTGAGAGTAAACTTTAGTGACACAAAGGTTTAGTTCTAGAAAATTGTATCCTCTCCTGTACAGAAAAACTTGACCTCAGGACACGCTAACAAGGACTGAAGCATGATACTTGCCTACAGTCTCTGTCCTAAATATGTGGTCTCTGCTGCTGGTGCATTTACGTGGCCAGGTCCATGGAGCTAGGCTGCAAGGATGCAGAAGAGCCACAGCTTTCAGATTCTCTGGGGACCAGCGATGGTGGCAGAGCACAGGCTTCCATGTTAAAGCTTTCTGCATTGAGAGCTCATGGGGCTTGTTCCCACTGCCTGACAGGTGCTGCCCCTGCTCTTTGGTGCATCGGGGTGAACCAGCGTTTGGAACTGATGCAAGTGTTGTGAAGTGTGGTTGGGATGTCTTGCTCTAAAGTACCAGTCCTGGATTGCAGTGAGTCAGAGAAGTTGAGGAAACTAACCAGCTAGTTTGAATTAAACCTTCTTATCTACAGGCTGATCACCTGCAAATTTCCTGTTCTTCTTTTAAGTGGTGTAATTCAAAACCTCCTGCTGCAAGCTATGAAAATAAAGCCCTTCTAAAGGGCAACTCCCCCCTCCCCCCCCAACCCTCTTTGTGCTTTATCTTGCTGTATTAAATGGTGTGGGTTTTAGTGGCTGCCAGATCACAAAGTGGTAACCTTGGGGCAAAAGTGGTGGATGTCCTTGACTAAGTCTGTTTTCCCTTTTTACAGGGTTGGCGTGTTGGAGGACACCTTCACCTGTCTCGGTGTTTTGTGTGCCATTGTATTCTTTCCAATTGGGATTCTGTTCTGTCTTGCACTGAGGCAGAGAAGATGTCCTAATTGTGGGGCAGCTTTTGGCTAAGGGAAGGAATGTGGACGTGCTTATGGAAGCTACAACTCTTAGCATACTCTTTCTAATGTAAATGTCATGTACAATCACTTTATTTGCTTCAGACCTGTTTTGTAAAGTGTGAAGAAATTTAGTCTTTTGCATGTAATTTAAACTTAATCTTTTATGAACATGTGCATTGCAAAACATGAAAACTTGACTTGTTTTCCATGTTTAGTGGCACCTGTTGAAAACTAAATAAAACTGCTTTTCCTTTTGCAATCCTCAACTTGTGGCTGGATTATTAAGTACGTGACCAATGGGATCTGATAACGTGTGGCCTGAAAGTGGTGTTAGTGATCCTAGCTACAAAGGGTAAGTATCTGCTAGAGTCATTATGATAAAGACATGTTTTTAGGGCTGTACTTCTTTAAGCACATCGGCTGTTTTGGAGGAAACTGTTGCCACTGCTGTGTTTCTGCTCTGCTACTGGCCAGCCTCTGGTGGCTTCTGAAGGCACTAGCAACGGCAAACAGTGAGAGCTCTATTTGAATTAGTGAAGGTTTTGCATACAAGGGGACAGGTGAGCTCTAAGGGTGGCAGTGGCAGGGTCTTGTCTGATGTAGCAGAAAGTTCTTGTCACTGGAACAGGTGACAAGAGTAACTTCTCACTCCAAGCAGGGCACTGAGTAAAGACTTGGGCATTTTGGATTATTTAATTCTGATACTGAGGTTTTGAAAGCTTATAGAGTCCAGCTGGACTTGTCTCTTAGATGCTTCAGAAAACTGGCTCAAGTGTAAGTCAGCCTTCTGAAAAGTTGGTGTTTCAAAATGGGATGTCAGATATTCGTGCAAGGTTCCAGAGCAAGTGAAGTGTCCTCAGCCTTGAACTTGAGCAGCAGGGTGAGAGGAGGAGGTGGAATGAGTGGACTCCCCCTCTGCAGCCATCACATGCTCATATACTATTTTTTGATATTAAGTAACTGAAAGGCATTTCACATGACTTTAATTCCCTGTTTATAGCAGTAGAAGCAGGAGCAACAAAATGGATATCCAGGAGGTGCTGCAGGACACAGGTACAGATGTAAAGCAGAGTGACTGAGAATAAGGAGTAATTGAGGCCAAAGTCACGGTGCAGATGTTATACAGCAGGTGGGAAATATCACCTGAACTGTAGTGGTAAGGCACTCAAGGCTGATGCAGAGCAAAGAGGCAGGTTCTAACATTCTAGGGTGGTTTCTGATGTGGTCATTACTGTAGGAACAGTCAGACAAGCTGTAGTGCTGTTTGCTTTAGAAAATCTGTGCCTAAGGTAACAAGCTGTACAACTCCGCTTGTGACTGAAGTGAAAAGCTGTATTTCACTTAATTCAGATCCAGGGATAGGCTCCTTAACCAAAAATTTTCAAACTTAAATCTGTTTTTCTTTTGTGAAAGGCTGCAGCAATGGAGTGACTTCAAGGCAGCTTTTTTGAATCAGAATTTGAGAAGAAAATCGTGGCACTGGTTTATTTTGACTTTTTATAAGACTAAAGTTTGACAACATGTTTTAAAGAAAGTTACAACTGAAGAATGTGGACAGTGCATTAGATTTAAAATAGGTTTATGTTAACACTGTAAATTTTATCTAAACATTAAGGAAAGCATTACAAGTTGTCTATTCTTAAAGGATAATTATTTATTTATAACCTAGGATATCTTTCTTAAACAAAATAATGTATCATCACTTTATACAGGCAATTCTCTATTCTGAAATAAGGCAGTTGTTACATTGTTCTGTTTGAAAATCATCTTTTTCTTATTTCCTAAATGGCAGATGGAGGCTTATTATATTCTAGAACTTACCATTGCAGTTTCCAAATCATGAATGCCAAAGATTCAGATTGGTGAGCTGTGAGATGGGCTGCTTTGCTAGAGTAGCCAAACTAGCTCCAGTATTGTCACAGTTCCTACTACAACAAGAGGCATACTGTAGAATTAAGCCAAAATGCTCAAACATTAGCCCAAAGCAAATTTACCTCCTTAGAAAGTATAGGTTTAAAAAAAAATCATCAGCAATCCATTCTAGGATGATTCTATTGTACAGTAATTACAATTACATCATTTTTTAGAACAAGTTTAGAGAGTAGTTGTCATTACTGAAAATGGTGTCTATAAGGAGGAAGTACGTGAGTAGGGAATGTTCTGTTCATCGAATAATTGGTGCTGATCTGTCATTTGTTACTGTTGGTCTGAGTTTCACAGTTGCAAAAGGATTTTCTCCGCTGAAAAGAAATGCATAAAGTTACTAGAAGGCTTGCTGCAACATAACCTCAAATCTATGCTAATGCAGTTTCTTCATCCAAGGTGCTGGAAGACTAAAGGATTCTGTACAACTTGTAGTTTAACTTGAGGTTTTTAAAACAAGCTCACTTGTTTTAGATTCACTTTGCAATGATCCAAAACTTTATCCAAAAGTTCATGTCCAGATGATCTGGATTGTGTTTGTTCAGCTCCCAGTCTTCAAAGGCTTTTGATTTTAACCCTTAGAAGAAAGTTTAAATCCTGCTCCCTGTCAAACTACCAGAGAAATGCTTCTTTCTGTGAGAAGGGCTTATGCCAGTGTATTCTACCTGGTTCCACTCTTGAGATAAGTGCATCCAGTTTTAGCCAAATGTTTTACCATTGCTTAGGAAAGGTCACAGTAGTTCAGGTAAGAAATGCTTATTTCCCCTCACAATCACTACAACAATATAAGCCAATATAAAACCCAAACACAACTAAGTTAGTACCAAAGCTTTTAAAAACTCCATACCTTAGAAAAGGTGGTTTTACAATGCCATTCAGATCAGGTTTCTGTAAGAAAAAATGCACACAGTTTCAGAAACATGCTGCAGATGCCCTTGCTCCAGAGGAGAGACCTTGGCAGTCAAGCAGGCTAAAACATTTAGCTATTTAAAATAATTCTTGTGTAATTCACTTGAACTGTGGAAAGTTTACATGGCTGTTTGTTTTCAATACATGAAACTTTACTGCTAAACAGAGGCCTGTAGCCTTTCCTTCTCAGGCACACCAGCTGTTGTACCAGTAGTTCCCAGCTACCAAAGTCACAATAGCATGGTACAGGGAAAGAAATCTCTATTCAGGACCAAATTCACGAGGGTTCTTCATTTGTGAGGCCAATGAAATTGCTTGTGTAGATCAGTCAGAATTAGGCCTAATTAGCCCTTAAAATTAGTTAGAACGAATGAAAGCCTGAATTACATGCTACTTCTTACTGAACACCAAGTCTCCTCAAAGCTCTATTAACTGCTAAAGTCTTTTTTAGTTGCTGCTGTTCAGTATAGCACTGTCCTACATAACACAGCTTGAACAGTGTAACTTAAAAAACCGTTCCCCATCTTTCCTCTAAAATCCTGAGCTGTTTTTTCTGTATGTTCTAAAACAAAACTAAGATGTCTCAGTGACTCATTTCCTGTTCCTGCATGAGTGACAGTGTGAGAATACTCACATGTATGTAAATTATGTAGGAGAACAAAACCCAGCCTGCTATAATGTGTACATTTGGCTGGTATAATGTTGAGGTTATTTCCACATAATGGTGATGAGGGGGCTGGTGACTTGCCCAGAAACTGAAAGACAAGGAAATTCTTAACTTTCAAAGAATTAAATAAATAGTGACTTTGGAGCAAAAACTTGTGTGCAAGTGCAGTGACTCTCCTCTGCGGTTCCCTTATTTTGTGTAACAGTGGGTAAGCCCCACAGAGTCACTGTAGAAAGGCAGCTGCTATGAGTTATATATGAATCTAAACAAGAGTTGCCATTGGTTTTATTCTCCCAGAATTCCCAGTGTTTTTTTAAATCTTGCTTTCCTTTTGGAAATTCAGAATCTCAGTAAAGATGTATTTGGTTTCCATGCTTAAGAGGCTGAAGGCCATTCTGTCCTCCTAAGAGAATACTCAGTTCTAATGAGAGTCCTGTCCTAGTCTGTCAACTAAAGGTTCTGCCATTCCTCTTGGTTGTTCAGTTCAACAGGAGTGTTAGTCCACAAGACTTCAGTTCATTCCACAGACCTGTAACTAACTGCCATGGAATGAACAGAACCACCCTTAAGGTGAGAAGCTCTCCTGAGAACTGACTGAGGATGGTTAGGCACAGTAAAGATCCCAGCATAGCGGTAGTGAGACAAGTTAACAGTTCCCTAAAGCTCTATACTGTAAAGTCACCTTTTCCTTGTCACAGGACAAAGAACAGCTTGTACTGCTTGCTCTGCAGCTTCCACAGGCTCATACATCTTTGATCTACTGTGAACGTGGTGACATTTGAAGGACATGTTGATCCATCGGCCTCACCAGCTGGTCACAGCAAAATCTGACATTACATCATCATTACAGCTCATTGCTGCCCCATCCAAAAATGAGAACCACCAATGTGTCAAAATATAGATGCTTGTCTTCATAATCATTTTACAATTTCTCAGATATTTGATTTGAAAGTGGTTGAACACTAAAATTTAGATCTTAGTTCTTTATATTAATTTCATGCACTGGAAGAGCTTAATTCCTCATAGAAAAATGTCCTAGAAACATGACATCACTGCACAAATGATACACTTCCTACACAGCAAGGTTCATTACTGAGAAATGAAACCACTTAATTGAATGTGGGTTCAGGACTTCTATGTACAAATATATATGCTAACATTAGGCTCCTCTGATAAAAAAAAAATAAAAAGAAAAATCAGCTGAGCTTCTGAATAGGAATATTTAGATAAGGGAAAAAACCACCCAAACCATACTAGTGTAGTCTAAATAGGGTAAGATCTCTAACTGAGGAAAGAGCTTCACAAGTGTCTGTCAAGCCACTTTTATCCTTTTTGTCAGGAAAGACTCTTAACTCTGCTTTTAGTTCTTCATGCATTAAGGAACACAGGTTTTCCTGTAATGGAAAGCACAAGCCTTTTTTTTCCTCCTTTTCTGCCAGAGAAAAGCTACTTTTTTTTTTTTTCTTTCAGTTTCTGCATTTGCAAGAGATGCTTTGGCAGTAGTTAGCAAAATGTGCCTCTGCTGCAGCTATAGCTGCTCTTCTGAAACAGCTGCAGAGGGGCTTTACAAAGCCAAGTAAAACTGGAGGGAACATTTCCAAAAGGCCTCTCAGCAATTGTTCACATTTTTTATATTTGTAAAGTTGAGGTGACCTGTTCTTTTAAGAACTAGTTAGAAGACTGAGGTGATTACTAAATGAACTTCCTTGAAGACCCGCTATTTACTTGGGAAAGAAAATGAATATGACTTCCTTTCTTCCCCTTTGTTGAAGTTCTTTCTCTATGCTTCTGAAACGCAGATAATAATTCAGATGTTACAAAAATGTAATTTGAGTACTGCTTGTGCCTTCCCATATGGTAGCTTTTTCTCAAGTTATTAAGTGGATGTTTCTATTTTTGCTTATTTTGAACACAGTCTATTCTCTTTGCTTGTCAACATATCCAAACCTTATTAACCTCCTCTAGTGCCTAATATCTCTAAGTAAAAAACCACCGTAGGTAGACCTGACATCCTAATAGTAGACTAAAATGAAACAGTAGAGGAAGATTCATTGAAGACAACCATGATGCCTTTCCATTTTACAGGAGTACTGTTATACATATTCTGTTATTCTTTGAACTTAAATGGATATTCTGACCATTAATTGTGATGCAACAAACATCTGGTTTTTGCCTTTTAAGTTCCTTTAGTTAATTTTACTTCCATAAAGTACAAGTTTACAGAGGCTACTTCAATTTTTACAGTATGATTCAACAGATTACTTAAAAAAACAGAAACATCTGTCAGAAGGAGCCCCAAAAATTACTCAGATGTTACATTGATACACAAAACCTTTTAGTCATACTGATAAATAATAAAATGTAGCTTTATTAGCTATTGGCAGCCAACTAGAGGATTCCTCACCTCCGAGAAATTTGCTGTGGCACCTGCTGACAGAACTTTGCATCTTTGTTTTGTACAGGCTCTCCATTTTAGCAGTGGCAGCCATATTTATAATATATATAAATCAGAGGAAGTTCTTTGCCATCAAAAAGTGATCTCTGCTTCACTGTTTGAATGCCAACTTAACAGCAGAAATATTTGCTTTATATAGCGTTACCTAGTCATAAAAATGTGTTTCTACTCAGCTGTGGTTTTATGAATACAGATGTTGGTTAGTACCTATGTCCCTCAGTGACATCTGCAAAACCAACACTCTTTCAGGGGATTACATAAAGCATTCCTGAACTCAGAGCTTCTGCTGCTTTAAATCCCCTGTTCCACTGTAGCTCTGAATTCACCACAGATGATGGGTTTGTACAACTGTGGGAATTTCTTTTCCTGTTTAACAGATTCTATTCCTGAAAAGTCTGCTATGCAGGGTAAGCCTCGTAGTATCCTTAGTTGTATCCCTGAAAAATTCTTCCCCTTCCTATTACTACAGATGGAGTGAGAAGCCAGAAAGCCACAGATCTCCTGAGACAGTTGCAGCCAAGGGCCACTGAAGTAGCTAAGGCAGAACATTCCAGGGCCTCACTGAAAAGCTTACTGAAGTAGGTCAAGAGAAATAAGCAGGGCAGAATGTTTGGCTTCATGGTATTGATTACTCACCAGAGCTGCAGTTTCTGGTCTGTCTGTTGGTGTTTTAACAGTGGTACCTTTGGAAGGCTCCATGCTTTTATCTGTTTCTAAAGACCCCAGATAGTCTGGTGGTGGGAGGACAACATCACCTTTTTCCACAAGATTTACAGAACTCATACTTCGGATTGGTGCAGGGCTGCAAGACAGAACCAAAAAAGATTGTTTGCAGTTCCTATTAATAGATCTCTCTCCCTTTAGCCCCAGGATAGCACAAAAATGTATGAGCTGAAAGTTAATAAAGGCCTAACAATCTCCTTGAAGTCAGGGAGACTCTACATTATAAAGCTGGGTCTTTGTGTAACCATTAGAATCATAGAATGGTAGGGTTGGAGGGACCTTTAGAGATCATCTGGTCCAACCCCCCTGCAGAAGCAGGTTCACCTAGATCAGGTTGCACAGGAATGTGTCCAGGTGGCTCTTGAAGACCTCCAAGGAAGGAGACTCCACAACCCCTCTGGGCAGCCTGTGCCACTGCTCTGTCACCCTCACAGTAAAATAGTTTTTTCTTATATTTAAGTGGAACTTTTTGTGTTCCAGCTTCATCCCATTACCCCTTGTCCTGTTGCTAGATGCAAAAGAAAAAAGGAATGTTCCAACCTCCTGACACCCACCATTAAAATATGTTAGTGAAACCAAGGGATCATACTGAACTGTTAGAAAGTATTTACTGTAGGTGTTACTGAACAACAAAGAACATGAACAGAAAAATAACTTTTAATAAACATTAGAGAAGATTATTTCTGCAAGTCCCACCCAAAACATTACCTTGGCACTGGGACAAATGCTTTATCTTCTGCTGGTTCTTCCAGTGGTCTTGTGTATGACGATGGAAACCATCCTTTTCTGTAATGGGAAAGTTTTTTCAGTTTCATACTATATAAAAATGAAAAGATCTTTCAGAAGACAACAGAGGACAAAACAGTAAACTCAGTGAACTGAGGTTTAACTTTTAAAGACCTGACTTCTGACGATACCAAATGTGTGTACAAAATCTCCTTGATCTCCAGCCAGAAAAAAAAAGTGAGAAACCATTTCCTAATCCCTGCTAACAAAATTTTGTCTTGTTCAAATATATTGATTTCCTTGGCCAACATATTGATTATCTTACACTTTAGTTGTTTCATGTTCCCCATAGAGCCATCCATCCTTTTCTTCAGCTACAAGGAGCGTGATGATGTCCCCCTGAGCAAAGCTGAGCAACGTCTTGTTACTTCCAGCAGTATGTGGGAAGATTGTCTTTACTTTTTGCCTCTTCATTATATTTAGTCCCGTGGCAACAGAAGTTGAACGTGATAAACTGGCATCATCTGAATTCTCTGTCAGAAAAAGCAAAGCAAAGAAAAAAAACCCCAAAAAGCAAAGTTAACTACACACTAACAAAAATAAATACAATTAGTAGTCTAGTAGGAAAAAAAAAAAGTAGATAGAGACACTCAAGTGCAAATCAAGTTCTTTGGTTTCCACTTAGACACATCTCAATTATTTACCAATGTTTCTTATCACTCTGAAGTTTTTAATAGCACATGCATTTATACACACTCACACCCTCTTCATCACAATAAACTTGAACCAAGGGACATAAATACTTTGTAAACTTTAACTTGCTACTTTTTTACTCTTCTGGCATGAGAAATGCTAAATACTCACAGCCATAACAAATAGTTGCAAACTTTCCATTCTAAAAAAAAAATTAACTATCAAATTCAAGAATTCATTTCCAAATGTGCCTCAGCTGCAAGTTAATCGATGGGAGCTGCAGATACTTGGCACTTTGCAGGCACCATATATTTGCCAGAAGACAATGTAAAGCAGGTCTTGAAATTTTATGTTATTTTAACAGCATGATATATTATGAACTTATTTTTAAGGAAGAAATTGGAATTGCTAATATCACATTGAAGTTCTGCTTCTCTTAGGTTGCGATCTTGGCTTAGTTCTTTCTCTTGTCTATAGCACAGAAATGTCAGGAACTTAGAAAACAAAATCTTAATGGGGTTGTACATTTCAGAAAAGAAGTACAAGACTGTTTCTTTTGTCCCATGTGCATTCTTCCCTAACTGAATACAAGAATACAAGAAACAAGAAAAAGGAGCTAATGAATACCTGCCATTAAAAGCAAAGAGAAATTGTAATGGTAGTTCATGTTTATTGTGTGCGCTGAATCACTCAGCTGTATCTTGTTTACAATTACAGAATGTATTCTTCCGATAGGGCTGGAAGTTATACAAGCAGTTAAGCTGAGTTAATCAGGGACACATAGAAAGTGATTCAAATTGAATCTACCTGTCTCAACCTGCATTTTACTGCAAACAATTATTTTCTTCTTGTAAGACATATTTCTCCTGTTAGATAACTTACATTAATGATTTGTATCCACTCCTCTATATGTCCTGGAATTTCCATCATTGTAGCAGCCAACAAGTCCTAAGATAATTTCAAACACTGCAGTGTGTCATTTAGACATACATAGTTTGCAACTAATAACACTCACCTGCTGAGTGATTGAGTTTTTCAGAAGTCTTTGGAGCTGTTGCAGGATTGTTGAACATGTCAACCAGTGGACTGGTGTATGCCCTGCCCATGGGAGCTGGGGGCACATTCGATGCATTCTCATGATGAGGATAAAAATCGCTTCCAATCTAGGGTCAGAAAAACCCAGCAATATCACAACATTGAGGATACAGTGATAACTTATTTGCAGCATTAAATTCTAGAAAGCAATGCTTGAATCCGCTCAAATGGTACGTACTTGGACCTGTCAAAGTCCTCATGAAATTGCTGACAGAATTGTTTGTACGAGGCTTCTGTGCCTCGATAAATATTTGTATGTGGGAATGCTAAGGTAGTCTTTTCTTCTCCCAAAAATAGCAGAGTTACACCTAGGTAATCCTAGACTTTGTTTTGCTTTTTTTTTTTAAAGTTTACTAACATCATTTAGAAATTCAACAACTAATGGTGACACAACATACAAATAGGTAGAATTTAGAATTTAACCTGTACTCTAATATGCTCATCAGAGTCATGGACAGAAGGACTGAAAATAGAAATAACACTTTTAAGTTTATATTGAACTACCGAGTATGTAATTAATAGTAATTACAGATAAAAATGCAGGAAATGGAATGGTTAGAACAAATACAGTCCTGAGGCTGGGCTTTGCAGACCAAGTCCCAAGCAGCCAACTGAAAACTCAGCTTTGTTTGGATTCGCGCTTCTGCCTACTGTCCTGTGGACTTTCCCAGCAGCAGATCTTCAGCTTTTGCTTTCATACCCAGCCCCAGCATATTCCAGCTGAGGCACATTAGAAACTAGCCCCCAAATGCTTAGCTACAAAAGGTGATTAGTGAAGCGACTCTGCACCCATTTAAGAGGTAAGAACCTTTAACCACCAAAGAAAAAACATACCGTGGTATTTCTCTCTATCATTGGTGAAGGCTGTGGGGTTCCTGATACTGGGGTGGAACCGGGTGTCCTCAGGTCGTTGATCATCATTCGGACTTTTTCAGGCACTTTGGTGGCATCACTACAGATTTTCTGCCACCCAGGCAGCTTGGATTTTAGGAATTCAGCACACTGCATCCAAGTTTAAAAGGGACACGTCAAAGATAAGCACTTTCATAAAATTGCAGAGACCTACTTGTGAATTTTTGTTATACCAGAATGATGACACCAGCAAAATGGAAGTATTTGCAAAGACTTTTGTAAGTAATACTTCTTTGCAACAAGTTATAGAAATATAGAAGCATTACACTTTGAAAAGACCTTTAAGATTATCAAGTCCAACCACTAACTTAACTCTGCCAAGCCCATCACTAACTAAACCATGTCCTTCAGCACTTCATATATGCGTTTTTTAAATATCTCTAGGGATGGAGACTCCACCACCTCCCTGGACAGCCTGTTCCAATGCTTAATAACCCTCTCAGTGAAAAAGTTNCTTCATATATGCGTTTTTTAAATATCTCTAGGGATGGGGACTCCACCACCTCCCTGGACAGCCTGTTCCAATGCTTAATAACCCTCTCAGTGAAAAAGTTCTTCCTAATGTCCAACTTAAACCTCCCCTGGTGCAACTTGAACCCATCTCCTCATGTTCTATCATTCATTACTGGAGAGAAGATCCCGACCCTCACCTAACTTTAACTCCCTCTCAGGTAGTTGTAGAGAGCAATAAGGTCTCTCAGCCTCCTTTTCTCTAGGCTGAATAATCCCAATTCCCTCAGCCATTCCTCATCAGACTTGTGCTCCAGACCCTTCACCAGCTGTTGCCCATCCCTGGATATGGTCCAACACCTCCATGTCCTTGCAGTGAGGGGCCCAGAACTGAATACAGTATTCAAGGTGCAGCCTCACCAGTGCTGAGTACAAGGGAACAGCCACACTATTTCTGATCCAAGCCATATGTTGTGGGAAGAGAATGTCCCTTTTCAGGGTCAGACACTGGAAATATCCAATCAGTCCATACATTTCTTCTTAACATGCAAATTTTAAAAAGTCACACTGACCCTTTATTGTTGCGACAATACATTTAAGAGAATATTGCATTGTAAACATAGTTGTGAACTGATCCCAACACTTGTCTGCCACTACAGCGCTGGTTCCTACATACTCTCTTTGCTATTTATGGCAGCCTGATCTCCTGTATCATTAGATTTCAGGAGTTTCATTTCTGTTTACACTTCTGCTACCAACCTGAATGTGATAGAAGTGCATGTGCTGTGTAAAGCTGCAGTGCTTATCAACCAGAAAACAGAATCTTCTTTTTTCTTCAAGGAGAGCATCTCTGCAGCCATCTGCAATAAATCTCTGGATATCGCTCTGTCGAGAGGTCACAGTCTCCAAATACTAAGGAAAAACCAAAAATGTAACCACATACAGTTTGAGTTTTATGTGATATGATGTCATTATTGAGGCAAGTTTCAAAGACCTTAGGAAAAGGTTTTGGAAAGGTGGAGTGAGGTAGGGTGGCTCCACTTCCAATTCCTCTTCTCATGCACACGTCTAACTTCCCTAATCTCATCAGGTAAATGTATACCTTTTACAGGCAATCAATAATCTATTTAGAGGGTGAGGATGGAGGGAAATGAAGCAAAACAAGACAGCCTTTCAGCCACTAAACAAAATGCTGCAGTAAACAAGAAATCAAAATGGCAGCTATCCTGAGTTGTTTTAAGGCTACAAGTGTTGTAGTCTGCTCCCTAGGAGTTAGTTACTTGCACAAAGCTATGATGAGTCTCTGCTTCATTTCAGAGAGACAAAAGGAGTTATGAAAAAGACTAAGCTGTATTTGCCTGAGGTTATGAGGAGTCACGGCTGAGAATTAAATGCTGTGATTAAATCCTTTAATTCTCAGTCCAGTACCTGAAGAAAAGAGAACTGCTGTGCATGCAGGTTAAAGGACGGGTGGTAAGAAAAAGGAGCTGGTACTATTTCTATTTGTGAACTGTGTTCTAAACAAAGTTTTCTTTGAAAAGAAAAATAGAAGACTATCGGGAAAAACCAAGATATCACGGGATAAAAGTACTATGCAAGTAAATATCAATGGTGAGTATTTTGTGAGAGCGACAACTAGAATAAGAGTTAAATTAGTTTCCTTCGTTGCCTTGCTATTTGTCATTTCGCCTCAAGAGGGCAATGCTGTTCTAAGATTGGTAGGAAAGGTACTCGTGACAAGAAAAGTTGGCATTGCCAACAATTAATTAAAATAAATAATTTCTAGCAAATTACTACTGCATTTGCACAGCGTGGCTGACTCCCTGTGTAAACCTCTGCAGAAAGGTGTAGTTACAGAGGTACTTCATAAATAAATAAAGTAGTGGTCAAAGGATGAAACCTAGAAAGGAGAAACCTCTCAACAAGTGCAGCAAAGCAGCCCAGAGCTTAGTTTCAACTGGAACACATACTCTAGGAGTGCATTTAATATAAATCAACTTTAAGGACCCGAAAAATGTGTATTCTTTGTGATTATTGACCGTGTCTGTTGTCAAAAAACTTACAGAGGAGTTGTGTGCAGTAATAATGTTGCACATACATACAGAAATTGTGGTAAACTTCAGAAGTCCTCCTTTACAACAGACTCCAGTGTGGCCTACAGTAACTTAACATTTTCTTTTGACCAGTTCTCATAGAAAGAAAGAAAGAAACAAAGAAGATATAATGCACTGACCTCCATTTCTTTATGCTCATATTTCACTACGTTTCGTGCTCCTTGGCTTTTCCTTCTGATTTTTTTCAGCTCAGCTTGAGACTTCTCTAAAGAATCTAACTTGTTTCTGTGCTCAGTTTGGTACCGCTTTAAAGTTGCCTGCAATGAAAGCATTGAACACATCCCTCAGTGCACTCGGCCACGTGCCTGGGTAAGTGACTAAAAGACATTACTGGCACCTCTGAGATACGGATGCTCCCCATTAGGTGAGTTAGGCCTTTCTCAAGTTGAGTTCATAAATGTTATTAAGACATGCATTGTTCCCTCTTAAAATAAGCATGAAAATTTTTGCCATGTTATCTAAAATTCAGCTTTAATGTATAAACTATTAGAGAACAATGTCTGAAAAAGTTCTTCGCCTGACAATAGGTAAACAAAATATGGCTTTCAGAATGGAAGGTACTCACATTCATGTATTTTACATCCAGGTCTGTTTTCTTCTGAAGTTCAGATATAATTTCTTTATGAAATTCTTTGAACTTTAAAGGCAAATGAATGAAAGGTTGTTAGAAGTTGGCAAAAGTAAACTACAATTTTAAAAGGAAAAGAAATTTTAAAAAAGAAACTGTTTAACTCACACTCTCCTCTAGACTGTCATTAAGTTTCTTGTGTGTTCTTGAAATTTCTACCAGAACTTGGCCTGTTGATAAACATACAACCATATTTGTTTCTTTCGTTGTGTTCTGAAGTTAGTTAACAAAGAGCAGCAATAAAACATATTTCATTAATGTACTTATTAACGAGGATATATTTAAGAGGGACAGGGAATTTCTTGCTGTTACTTATCTCAGCAGTTTAATTAAATACCTAGGTCTGGCCAGAGAGAAACCAAGAAGCTCGTAAGCAACAGAAGAATAATTAATCAGGCGTTATTTTGCAAAAGAGACACAGAGTGCCAGACAAAATAAATACTTCCCTCTCTCCAGAATTTATATTGATAACATATTGATTTAGTACCAGCCTCTTTTCTTGCCAAGTCAGAGAACAGCACACAAGATCTAAAGACCGTTGCTGCTATCCAAATAGCTGCTATGCATTTTTGAGTCTGAAGGTGCAGTCTGTTAATAAACATTACAGTTTAATTTTCAGAATTAGCAAAGTAACCTTTTTCTTTCATTCACAGCACACCTGCTAAAACAGATCTGATACATATGCTGATTAATTTCCTGTGCTGTTTTATCAGCCATTACAGCCTGACTGCACAGCATTCACTAACAGCCAAGAAGGAGATTTCTTAGCATCCTCTCAACAAATCTTACATATGCCTGTTCTGCTCTGCTGCCTTCCAGCACAATGCTACACAGCTTACTTTACAGTAAGTTAAAAGTTGGAAGTGAAAAGTTGGACTGTTTCAATTTGCTTTAGGAGGATACAGAGGAAAAATAGCTCAATCCTTTGGGTGTGGTTGGCTCTACGTGCAAACACACGTAAGCTGTGCCCACTGTGATCCTGCCCTATGTGCAGACAGCCACATCATCCTGCTCGGTATGGATGGCCACATCACCCCCGCTCCCTTCTGAGCCTCTGCCAGTCTGAGACATTGCGACATCCTGCCCACAAGAGTAGCTGGAAAAGTCCTGAAGCTCCTAGTTTGACTTCACTCAAACAAGACATGGAAACAGTGACCAGGTCTCAACCAGGAGCCCTTATGAAAAGCTGAAAGTGCTAGGGCAACGATCAAATTTCCAAACTGTGTCCCATTTGAAGGTCTTGATTAGACATGTGTTTTACTGCCATGTCATTTAGTGTTTGAGTGCACAGACAGGCCCTACAAAGCTACACACAATTCTGGAACTCTGCCTGTGTATCACCAGAGCAGTCACTGCATGGCACTGCTCTGTGTGTACTCTCCCAATTATCTTACACGATTCTCAGTTTCCTGTGTTCAAAGGGGGAAAAAAGGGAAAGATCCATTAACTGTTCTACATGCTATGTTACAAGTCCTGTTTTCTACAATCCATATTCTTTTAGAGCTCACTCCTGAGTTAGCCAGCAAACATCCTGTAACGCTTCAGGTCTTTCAGCTGCACACAAAAGCTTCCAAAGATGCAAATACTTTTAAAAAAAGCCAAAAAGACTAACTAAAATGAATGCCAGAACTTTTCATGAGATCCTGCTCATCATCTCTTTTCTCAACATCTCCCCAGTCATCAAAACTATCACCCCATAATAGATGCTGGTAGCTTGGTAACTTTCCCCTATAACACAGGTGCATTCCCCTTGAGCCTGGATATGCATTATCACCTTTCTCCCCTCTTGTCTGTTATTCTCAAGTTACAACATCTCAAAATCTTAGTTTCTTTGAAATGAGAACTGTATTTCCTCTCCTGTGAAGCAACATGACACAGCAGATCTTTACCTAAATAAGGTGAAATATGTCCCTATATAATTGTTTATGGGGAAACACCAGGTGGTTCAGGAAGAAAAATACGTGCCTCTCCTGACTTCTCAGGAATCCCTCTGCATGCCTCATTCCTCACCTCTCTCTACCTCTGGGCACAGCAGGCAAGAAGGAATCTGAGTACAATGAGAACAGTCAACCCCTTGATTAGCATGAAAAAGGAGTTAGCACTCAGGATGTGAGATGGGAGAGACAGAGGGCTGCTGTATTTTTTTTTAAAGAAGGGGTGTGTGTATATAAATACACACACAGAGCTTTTCTGAGTCCTTCTGTACAGCCTACAGAGCACTATGCTTTTTTGTTCATATTTGAAGTTGCTGGTGACTACAGAAATCCAAGTTCTACGAGAAGCGAGAGGTGCGACAGTAATTAGTTGCTCATAAGCAATAGGAAAGCAAATACAATGTAGCTACACAGACACATGTGTAACATGAGTAAACCACCTTGTTATTTTAAGGCTGTGGAAGCCAACGCACTTCTACATAGTCCGGAGTGATTTTGTTTCACCAAAGTCAACTAAAAAGATACATTTAAGACTGTATCAGGCTTTTAAAGTGAGTAGAGTTTTATAAACACTTAAACAGGAAAACGGCGTTAAAAGAAATCATGAAAAATTATTCAAGACACAAATTAAGCTACAAAGTGTTTGAGAAGATACAGAAATTCCGAGTGAGTGTTGAAACGGCCCCTCAAAACAACCACCCTTCGAAAAGAACCAAAATCTCGAAATGAACCTATTCTCCCTCTTTGCGAATCAGCTGCCAAAGCAGCACACCGAGCTGAGCCTTGGCAAGGCTGAGGCAGCCAGTCACAGCCTCCCAGGTACCCACAGACACCCAACAACGCGGGGCATTGACTCGGGGCTGGCCGCCCTCGCTCAGCCGCCCTTCCGCCGGCCGGCCCCGCCATCAAACCACCCATTCACCTGGGCCGGCAGCGGCAAGAATGGAAAACCTGACGCTGCTGCCAGGGTGTTATTTCTGTCTCACACGGCACTTGAACTGGCTGCAGCCTTCAAGTCTTTCAGCTTTGAATGCTTGGTTAGAAGCCTTTTTTTTTTTTTTTTTTTTTTCATCTTTCTTACCGTCAAAACATGTCCTGAAATAGGGAGAAGTTTACAAACTACACTTCCTTCTAAATGGTTTGTGCCTGATTCTTTCAGAAGTTAATTTCAGAGTGTTCTAGAACACAATTTGAATAGTATTTTTAGCTATTGATGACTGTATCTAATTGCATTTTCTTTTTCTTTCAACAAAAGACTCTCTGTATGCTGTGCATCAGGCAAAAGCCATTTTATGCTGGAACCTCTTTACTGTCACTGGTAATCCACAGGCACTCTGTGTACTGGCTCACCCATTTAATTTCCTCTTTCATGTTTTGAATCAACATTTTGAGAAGAACCCACAGTAAGCACACTCTGACCTATTAAGATTTAAATTACAGTTTAAATTATAGGTCTGATTCTGCACTTTGAATAAACAGAGAACATTTTAAAAGTGAACATATACCATGGTCTTTTATTGCCAGTTTCAGATAATGGGTTAGTTACATTTCAGTGTCTCTCCCAAATAAGATTTACACAAGGAGACTAGTTTTTGTAGAAGATTGATTCAGGAAAGACAAAGCAACTGCTAGTCCACATGTACCAGTGTCCAAGTGGAATGGAAACTGAACACCTTCAATGTAATATTTTGATTTTAATTACAATGGAGAATTATAGAATAACTCTAATAAAGACAATGGGTCACTCTGGATTAATACAGGCATAAACTAAGGCCAGACTCCAATGCTCAGTAATTATTCATCCTGAAAAAAAAGGTACAGAAACCACCCTAGGGTAAAAGGCAAACATGTATTTCTCCCATCGACTAAAAATATTTTTCTGTGTATTAAAGCTGCTCATGACCCGGTTTTATATACGAGAGTTCATAATACACAATAAATACTAACCTTGTCATCATTTAGTGGCAAACCCAAACCTATCCACAGAATGACATGACTACAATGTGTAATAACAGACCACTTACATCCAACTTTATCTATCATTTGTGACAGACACACTGTAAACCTCAACCAGCTTTAGACATCGTATTATGCAGTGGATTAATAAACCAAACCATTGGTCTTGATGATAAACTATTAACACTTGCCTTTTGAAGATACTATTTTTTTGCTTTCCATTCCCCCACACCCTGAACATGGAACCTTTGTGATTAAAAGTAAAGGTACATTAAATATTCAGATAGAGACTTAAGGGGAAGGCCTCAAATACCTTAAATAACTTTGAATAAACCAAATGTTTCTCATGTATAATATAGCTATAATCTGAAATATGACCTTAGGCACATTTATTTTAGTTTAATATAGAGTCAATGCACAGGTATAAAGATCTTTTAAGCTTAAACTTGTGGAATATTTTTGGGCTTAGCCAAGGCTGTTGGTCATATTTATATTTTTATTAAAAAACTAAGCCAGACTAAAATTCCATTAATGCTGTTGGTTTTGTTATAAGAAAATTAATCAATCACTAAATCTAAATGTGTAACAGTTATTTCTCCATACACAGCATCCCATAAACAAAAGACATCTTTAAGACTTGTCTTCATAGTAGATGAAAAACAGGAAAAGCAATTTCTAACAGCAACACTCATTGTAGGGCTGACTACAGAACTTCTGCAGCAGTTCCACTTCAACCTCACTGCTCACACTGCGTGGTTGAATTGGATATTTGTCTGTTTAGCTTATGTTGACTGTTCTTATGGCAACGACAAGAAGAATTAGTTGAAGTTAGAAACAAAACCTGAACTCAATCAACAGATTGAGTTCATGGAAAAGTATTAATGGCTACTGACAAAACCCACACAGATGTTTAAATACTAGATAGTTATATTAGAATAAATAGACATATGAATTGCATCACCTTACTTAAAATATACTTAAATTTTGGTTTATTTAGAGGTGGTCACTCTTGAAAAATTTCAAATCTCTTAACAGAGCGATTTCCTTTGATGTCTGCTTAAATATATCACTCATTTATCTCTTCTTGTCCTATTTTACATTCAGGGCAGGTCTAGTAACTTCATGTCTTAGTGAAGAAACCATGCAATTATTTACATTAAACAGGACAATGAAAGGCTGAGTCAAAGCTACACATGGTGACAGTATAGATCCAGTGTATTATTAGATGCCACTTCTGTTGGTGACGTTCTCTTTCTTCTAAGCTACCTTTTGTCCAGAAGAAAGGCACTTGTAACAAGGGAATGTAAGAAACAGGCTTTTGAAGCCAGTAGTCCCTGAAAGGTAGCAAAATCAAAAGTTTCAAAGGAATATAATAGAACAAACAAATATGATTGAACAAAACACGTGATAAGCCTCAAATGCATTAAATTAATCATCTTTTCATAGGAAGGGTTTATTGCAGAATGATTTAATTGTGCAGCAGATGCTTTCAAGAAGGCAAAAATTCTTAATGGAATTTAATGTGAAAGACTAAAATCATAAAGAAGAATGAAGTAGTATAAAATTGTCCAAGTCTACTTTGTTTCTAACACAATTTTTCCAGAATGCTTAAAAAAAGCCCCAAATCTGTAGAATGATTGCTAATATGCAAATAAATCAATAGTACTAGGTCAAGTCTGCCTTTCCTTACTGCATGAACGAACATGAAATAGGAAGCAAGGAGTAAATCTCTCTCAAGTTCATTTTGTAAAATGGCATTGACACATGACCACTCAATGCCTTTGTATGAAGGTGACTTCAGAAGGTGAAGAATATTAAAACTAAAAAGGAATAAAAACCTACAATAAAGAGAAGGGGAAGAAATTTCAGAGTATAATGAAGTATTTTAAGTTCACTCTCCATGCTATATGCAGTGCTCTGAAGCAAGCACCTCTGAATAGACATTTTGCTACCAGCAAATACATAGAAGCAAAGGGAACTTCACATTCTAAATAGTACTCAGATCAATTACTTTAAAAACTGTAGAGCTCTCACTAAAACTGTGAATATAACAAGCAAATATAATTTAAACCAGATTAAACATAAGTTAAAGGAAATGAAAAAGCCCCTTTGATGCAATGGCTGAAATCTGTGTATTCATGTACTAGTTCACCAAAATAAAATCCAAAAGGGATGTTCATTATGAACCACAAGGAATGAAACTTAACATCATCATATTACTGGACACAAAAGTAAAATTTAAAGTACTATACAGTTAAAGAGCTACAAAGATAAACAAGCATAGTCCTGTTAACAGCATGTGCTGTCAAAGTTGTTTATGTTAGGGTCCCCCACAAAATATACTGCACTGATTATTCATTTAACATACTAACAGTCTCATGCTTTCAGCTCCTCCTTCACTTTATAAACATTTTATATGAAGTTGCTTTCAAAACATCATTTCTCACCTAAAGTTAGCTCACAATATTTCAAGTAATTATCTGAAACTGATTTAATGCTCAGTTAAGTTTCAGTTTCTCCATAGCTCACTTTAATCACTACTTTTGCATAAGTTTTTTTCTTCTAAATGTTTAACTTTTTCAGATATTTCACAGTCTCATTGATACAGAAGAGACAAACTGTCTCCCAAAGTCCATAAGACCCTGAAGGATGCCTAGATTGAAATGTCTTGCCCCCATGCCCAGACAAAAATCAATAAGCAATAAAAAGAGTTGTACAAGGCACTGTTGCTAATTTTGAGAGCTGGGTTCCTGCAGTGTAAAGTGGTGATGAACTCCCAGTGCTCTACTTTCTCCTTCCCATAGGGCTTTACTGCCTGTGTTTCTCACATGTTTTTCTACTGAAAAATACAGGAAAACTGCAAGGGCTAGAATGTGTTTGACCCAAGTCAAAATATCATCTGCTTGAAGTTAAAAGAAATAAAAATCACATAGTGAAAAAACGACAAAAAAAGTAGTGTAGCCTTTGTTTTCATCCAGCCAAATAATTTCTTTCCAGCTTCATCATAGCCAACTAATAAGAGCCCACAGCTGTTTTAATCAGCAAAGACTACTTTCTAGGTACAACAGACTTTCTGCTATTGAAAGAGGAGGACCTGTTCCCGTTGTACTGTACAGCATTTACTATGCAAGTTCTATGTTTCCAAAAGATTTGCTTTATTTTGATACGTACATATATATACATACAAATATCTCTGCCTCACAGCCTATTCCCTCTGCACCAGAGCCAAATAGCACCAAGGGGAAAAAAAAGAGAGGATAAAGATGGCTAGTAGCAGGCTGCCACTGCTATTTTCTCTTGGTTACTCTCTCTTCTAGCAAGTTTCTTGGAACCCCCAGGAGCATACAGTCAATTGGATCAATGGCACTGGTAGCGATAGTTCAGCTGTGGCCACTATATTTTCAAGGACTTCTGTATTCTAGTCATGGGCTTATTATGTTGGGGAACTAGCTGGCAAAATGCATTCAGGACAAGTTATAAAATGATGACTGGAATTTTACCCTAAATTAATTTCTCTTTCTAAAGGCAAAAGCAAAATGGTTACCACCAAGTCTCACCAGCTTAGCTGTTAATTATTATTTGCAGTAAAATTTGCTAGAACACATACTTGGCAATACTCTCTTAACACTTCCTCTATCATTAGCCTACACATTGCTCTCAGCATAAGGAATATAATAAAAGTATCCTGCTATTCAAAAACCCTTCTCCCATTTCATAATTAGACAAAAAATGAAGGAACAAAGTATAGTTCACTTCTATTGTAGTAGCCTAGCACCTCTTATTTCTGATACCATTTTATTTTGTAGTTCAGGGTCAAAATTACATAGTAATATTTTCCTAGTCCTAAAACTTTGTTATCATGTGAAAGAAAATAGTGTAGAACTGCATAACAACGTACTTTCCCAATACACAAACAGAATTAAAATTGCTTTAATTAAATGATGAATTTTCTTTAAGACACTGGAATATTTAAGAATTAAAAGACACAACGAACCTCTCAACTCTTTCTACCTCAGAAAGTCTCTGTTTATATAAAATCAATATTCTGTTAAATCCAAAGATCAACTTGCTTTTTAGGTATACTTTACTTTGACTAAAAATCAATGCCAATTTTTTTCAGCTTGACACAAGTGATTTTAAGAAGTATTACAGAATTCATACCAGGCACTATGTACTATAAAGTGGGCAATGAACTGTTCATAGGTTAGCTACTCCCACATAAGACTTTACAAGAATACTTCAGAGATTATCAAGACCACTACAATTTCCACTTACCCTGAGTTGGCTGATGGTGTGATGTTCCTATTTTACAGTTTTATTCAGAATAAAACTACTAGTTGCATTTTAAAAGAGCAACGTGACTTTATTACAGTTTTAGCAAAGTTCAGTTTGCTTGTCTAATTCTTCTTTATCAATTCAGAGATTACAATTCTTTAAACTTACTATATTATTGAGCAGATGTTAATTAACCTGAATTATTGATTCTGTTTCAGATGATTAGTAAGTGTAGTAACTAAATTTAATGTTAAAAAAGGGAAAGAAAAAGTACATGCTACAAATAATGCATGAATAATGGCTAACTTGTTTTTCCACTTGTTACTCTGTTACTAATATATATATGAAGACTGTTGCAGGCATTTTTTTTTTAACCAAACTTAAACTCACAATATATTGAGTACATATGTCAGAGACTGATCTTTCACAGGGTCATGAAAGCCTTATACACAATAGCTTTTCAGATTTGATCTGCAATGGTGTTACAACAAGTGACGTGAAACCCTCACACAAGTCAGGTCCAAGGAAGTTAGAACACAATCACAAGCCTGAACTTGCCTGTCTGAAGCCCTGCTGGTTTTAGGCAATTAGTTTGGGAAGATCATACAAGAGAGCTAATCTCTGTTTTTCAGCAGGACTGGAACAAGCAAATCATGTTGAACAGCAAAACTTGAAGTTCTTTTCTGGGTTTCCAGTTATTTAAGTCATCATTATAAATGTCACATGAAATTTAATAACATGCAAGGAATCTGATTTTGATTGCAGCACTTTAAAACTACCATCAGGTTTTCCAGTCTTAGCAGTGTGTTCTCCCCCACCAAATGAAACCATTCCACACTTCAGTTGAGACAAAAGTTTTGATAAAAGTATTTCTCAGAAGTACGAGACAACTCCCCAGGAATGTTAATGACATCTACAGCAGATATTTCTAAACAAAGAAAAAATCCAATATCAGTAAGAGCTAACTGTATGTACAGAACATAGACTTCAGTTAAGGATTTACAAGCTAGTTACATATATAATTCCATTTTCTTAACAACATTGTAATTAATTTTCTATTTCCCACCTATTTCTCTCACTGATAAGACAACTACATATATTTTCTCTCTGCAGGCTCTAAGGCTTATTTCTCTGCCAGACATACCTGGGGGTAGTGCTGAAGAACAAATCCTGATTGCTAAGCACTAGCAGAGTGAGTGAGGATGGCCTCCTACCCACTGCATGAGCTCCAGCACCTTGTGACTCTGGGTAAGTTCAAAGAGTTCTGGGAAACTTACATTGCTGTGCACACCGAATGCTAGTTCTCACACTTCCAAATTACTCTTTTCTAGACAAACACCAGCCACAATCTAGAAAACATTGCATGTACACACAGGTGAAATTCAGGGCATACATTCGAGGGTTTTCACTGCATAGTGAAAGACATCTTCACTATATTTGAAACTCATACGAAATTTAACTCTTCCAACATAATCAGAAAACATTCAAGGATTCCCTTCATGGTATTCCAGCCATTTTCTCAGGCCTTTGAGGCAATAGCATGAAGGTATCAAATAGATACACACTCACTGGAGGTGTTTTGAATATCTTTTCTCCTTGAGGCTGTGTGGTCATGTGTATCTTTATGGATGTTCTGTGCTAAGCTCCAGAGTCATGGCACACAAGAGGAAGTGCAAAGGCACATACAACAGAGGCACAGCTATATCGCTATGACTGCGATGCTCTGCTGGCACGTCACAAGAACAGAGCTGCCATTGCTACCTGTAAACTTGTAACCACTCCGGGAAACCTGAGGCTCTATACTGGAAGAATGTTACATCCATCTCTTACCACTGACTAAAATCAGGAGAATCACCTTTAGTTTACAGATCAGGGAAGGGGGAAGAAGGAATAAAATACTGAAATTGACTGAGAAACGTGACCAGTTATCTAGAATTTAATCTGAAAAAAACCCTGGAAAGATATCACTGAAGTCCCATGAATAACTGTCTTTTCTTCCCCTGGTGCTAACTCTAGTTGTTCCCAAAGACCCTTGTGTATTTTCATATTCTATTCTGCCCTTCAGCAATTTCTAGAACCAGGAATTTGGATCTTACCTGGAAGTCTTCATAACAGAAGTTAGAACAACATGATTGTATAAAGAACACACTTTTTTTGGGGGGGTAGCCCTCAAAAAACAAGCTGCAATATTAGTTTTCAAGCATTTACATTCTTTACGTTTACCAACTAACCCAACTCTTGTTCACTCTGCTTCTTGGTAGGGTTGTTTCTCTTTCATATTTTAGTAGGGAACTACTACTAGCCAACTACTCTCAACCATTTATGAACATTGACTTGCAGGAGCTTTTGCCAGGTTATTGGCAGGGCAGACACTTATGAATATCTAAATAAATTGATTTAAACACAAAACAAATCAGTGATTATAAAGAACTTCCAATAGCTCTGCAATAGGCAAATTATTAGCTGTTGAGTTCAGTCATTCATATTTAAGAATCTAAGATTGAAGTTTTCCTTTCTTCCAGCAGGCTTTATCAAAAGTTTATATGCGAAAGGACAAACATCAAAAGCCACAGTACAGATTCTACAGAAATAAAGTCAATATGATTGTTTGATTCATTTTAATCTTATGAATGACCTTGCAAAGCAGAACTGTAAAGAGCAGGAAGTTTCCACTAAACTAGTTATTTTTTTTCATCAGTGGAAATGTATCTAGAAAGGCTGACCCATCTCCTTCCAGCTTTCTTACAGCAGATTGGAGGTCAGCATAGCACAAGCCCAGAATGTTACTGTAAAATCAGAATTTACAAAACCTTACTCCTGAAAAAAACACAGCATTCCTCTATATTTCCTTTTCAGGATAGCTCTGTGGACTTTCCTTTTATAAGGGAAGGATGGAGTGGCTTTTTCCACTGCTGTAGTATAAGAGCATTTTATTAACGGTGCATGGGAAAGGCTGGCCCGATAAACTAACGCCTTGAACTGCAGCCTCTAAGATAATTTCCCAGAAGTTTCCACCAGATGAAGTGTTAAAGGGGTTCTGTAGCTGCTGGCATACTTTCATTGGCCTTTCTCTCCAACACAACCTATTCCAAGAGCAGAACATTTACACTATAGAAGAGATGACACTAGTGTAGTAAGTAGGATGGGACAAGATGACAGATCTCTTCACTTTAGTTCAAATGAGCCGAGGAAGGGAAGGGTGCCAGGTGTCATCTTTCCAAGACAAGTGAAATAGGATTCCAGCTGAAAGGGTCAATTTATATGCTAAAGTAAGAAAACAACCCTGCCCTCCCCTCCACCTCATCTTTTTTTTTTTTTTTTTTTTTAAATGGAATTTAAGTGCAACCACCTACATTCATTGCTTGGTTTTCTCCATAGTGAGAGTGACACTCCAGTGCTCTATGACAGAAGTAGCAGAGCAAGCCATAGCTTTGAGGAGTACTCCCTGAAGTGGCAATTTTGCTTATTAATCAGGAAGGAAATCAACAGTTTAGAATGACCAATACTTGCAAGACAGTGTTTTAAAAAGACAGTATTGCCTCACACAATAGCCCGATTAGAAATTTTTCATCGAGGGGATGGTATTTTTAGCAAAATAGGGGTTTTCCAATTCAGTTCCAAAAATTTTGTAGGCCACTTTCAGCTCACAGTTTCTGATATAGAAAATCTCTCATTACTGCAAATAGAAATAAGGAGAGAGGAAAAAAAATCTGCAGAGACTACATTTAAATTAAATTTACACCATTATGAAATTATTGTTTGTTTGCTTTAAAAAAAAGCTAGAAAACAGTTACTGAAGGATTCCTGTGATCCTCTCCGATATTACTCAAGAGCTGTAACTTACTAGTTTAATTCACAGAGTTCCATAAGAAATGCTAACTATTGGATAAATTGCAGGCCCATTCAATAATGTTTAGTTTATTCTGACCATTTACCAACCTGTCAGACTAATACGCAGTTACTCCAATAACTATAGACATTTGGCCAACTGTGGAGAAGCTGGGGCTCTGACTAAAAGGAAATGTGCATAGAAAGAGGCCCTGCCCCCAGTTACTCATATCTTCATGTTGCTGTAATTATCATGTGTATTACCATAACCATGTGTATTACTAGAGCACTTCACAATTCTATCACTTTATGATCAAACCTGCCTCTCATTATTAAGTTAAAAATCTGTCTTTTAGACCCAAAGAATAGTAATTTCTGTGCATGATAGGAGTTCCAAGCTCAGGGCTCATCCTCTGTCAGCACTTACTATGCACACCATTAGAAGTTTCTGGGGTTTTTCTCCAACCTCTCCCTGTCTTATGACTATCACAACACAGAGCAACCTTCTAGTCCAGTATTTGCTTCTCTAGATTATCTGTAGCAGTTTTAAACCAGAACATTTCTCCTGTAAGGAATCCAAGGTTTTCCAGATTCTTATATCTCAGATTGCAGATGAGCATAAGCTTTTGCATTCCTGTTTCCAGAGAAATTTTAACACTATGAGACTATGAAAAGTGTAAGCCTAGAACACAGACTAATCTTCAAATAATTAGTCTTGTTTAGATTAGGGAAGAGATTCTGTCTCCTGTGATTTTTCCTTTTAACATGCTGAACTTCTGCAAGTTAGTTCTATTGGTCAAGACCATGCAACGTAGCATTTTTCTTACCATTTGGATTTTTATATTCTTTTGACAAAGAACGAATAGGTTACACTTACTAGTTCTTGAGCAATAAGCTCTGGGTACCAACCCCTAATATAGTTGTGGTTGACTGCTACAGATACAGTTGCCACACAACAAACAAATTGGGACTTTACACCCACGGCATAATAAATGAGTTGTAGTTACAGTAACTGGCAGGTGCTGAAGAGGCTACTTGGGAAGATATGACAAGTAGCATTTAATATGTGAGCAGGCAGTTAACTTCCTGATTCTTTGGCAGTGAAGGCTACAAAGACAGTCTATGTTACTAGAAGCCAGAGTTTATTAAAACTATAAGCAGTAAAAATTGGTAAGACAAAGCCTTATTCCATATTTTAGACAAAAAAAAAAAAAAAGCAACATATCATGAAAGTTACTATTTTAACCCTGTATTAATGGTAGAGTGTCTACATGAAATTCTTTTTAGTGCACTACTGAAACACAAAATTTCATTGTGCTGCTGTGTTATGCTGACATTTGGATAGTAGGATATCCTAACATGTTTAAACGTGCAGTTTTGTGTTTTCTATCTTCTCTTCCTTGTAGGATTTCCAAAAGGTGTTCAGGAAAGAAAGAGATGTGAATTCCATATTGCAGAATAACTTGAACCACAGAAATTCACGTTGTGCTCCTAAATGATCACAACCAAGTGTGAGGGACGGCAAACTTAGAAAGTTAAGGACATAAAAAGTTAGAAAGAATGTTGACCTGAATTAACTTATCCTGTATTCATAAGGATTATATTATGAATGCACTACATTCTTCTACTTCCTCATATTAAGTTATTCTGTATTAAAATAGTTGGGAGAGCTTCAACCAGACTCCAAAGGTACAAAAGCTCTGAATCAGCAAGAATATCCTGATTTCCATTTCATTCTTGTTTCCCTCATCTGCCTTAAACTCATCTGACAGAAGAAACCTCTTTCTACTAGTTTTACTAGATTTTTTTGGACACTGTTTCTCTGCCCTCTCTACATTCTACTGCTCCAAAAATTTTCTTTCTTATTTATCTTCCATTTCTGTTCCTGCCCTGCTGTGAGATTGGTATCCATTTTACTGTCTCGTTACAGGAAGACCATGTTCTGTGTTTCCTTATGAGAAGGAAGGATTGACTGTGTTTTTGATACAAATCTTTACATCATACTTGGCAGTAAATATGCTCTAGGTCACTCAGCAGGTTTGGGTTTGAACTGTAAAATAACTGAGTGCAATATTCCAGTAGAGATTCTCCATGAATATTAAAGAAGCTGATGTTTCAGCCATCTGAGCCTTTCATAATTAAGTACAATGCAATACAACTGAATTTAGCACAATACATTACTTTTTATCTACTACTAAAGGTGAAGTTGCTACAGAAGAGACCTGAAACCTTGGTTCCTGCCTCATTCCCCTGTTCATTATTCAGAAAACTGATTTTAATATGAACTGAATCTGGAAAAGTTACAGCTTGATTTGCTAACTATGGGAGAAAAGGGAAAAAAGATGGAATCTTGTTCTAACAACTTCATTTATAGCCCAGAAGTACCTACTGATGGAGGTCTTGCTGTCCATAACTACAGTCAGTGCAACTGGCTTAAAGTAGTATGCCATGAAGGGGAGGGGCTTGCTTGCTTCTAAACATATTAGTTTCAAGCATTATTTGAAATAGTTACTTTGGATGTTTCAAATAAAACCAGAAAATGGAAATGTTTATCTGAAGACCTAAACACTGGAAATGCAGAGCACAGTACCTCAATTTGTGCTCACATACTGAAGCACAAAAGGCTTTAGAACTTGGTCACTGTTGGTTTATCTATTTTGTTGTGAAGAGCCAGGACAATGTCCTAAGTATTAAAAATTATAATGACCTCCTGCAGATATCTGTGGGAAGGTTGCTATTAATTTCAGTTAATACAAGACACTGAGATAGAGATGTCAGTGGTCAATAGCATGTCTTTTGGCAAGTCTAAAGGAACTCTTAGAAGAGACAATTCCATGGTGAGCTGGGCCTACCGTAACACCACATGGGTTAATAGGGCCCATATATAAGCAAATCACAGCAAAGCTCGATTCAGTCTTTACACATGCTGTACTGCTCCACATGCATCTTCAGATTTTAAGAATCCTGCAAGATGTAGTAAAGTTTTGGTTTTTTATATTTTTTTCCTTCTTTAACCAAAGATTCTTTTAGAGACACATGAAGTGTATCAGAATTTTTTTTACTGAGTAGTTCAGTATCCAGCTTCTATTAAGGTTTTTTTTTCAAGAAAATGTAACTTATCTCATGCAAACCCCCAGCCACACTATCCCGCCTTTTCTCATGTTCAGAGACTTTCCTTATCTCCAAATTAAAGTATTCTGAGAGCATGCTGCAAGATTCAAAGTTGCTGTTTTCCGTATGAAGATTTTTCCTCAGTAACAGCTGAAGTAGAAGTTGAACAGAAAAGAGTGTTAGAGGCCTGACTCTGCAGAAAGCTGTTTTCTCACTACAGTTTATCTAGAAAAAGGTTTATACAATTACAATTCTGTATTGTCTCCAATAATAAGGAAAAACAGTTATCTTCTACCCAATGTTTTCAAATGAGTAGGCAATGTCCCACAGTCATACAAAGTTCACTAAATAGATTACTTCCACGGATTTGACCAACTGCTTCATTGCAGAAATGGCAATTATGCATTTGTTGATATTTTTAAGACTCTACGTGGTTACTACTTTTAATTTTCTCACACTTTTGGTCTATAGCTTGAAACCAGCCACTCTGCTTTCTGTAAACAACCTGCAAAACAAATACAGAAGGCAACTAAGTTGGGACTGTTTGCTTTGTACTGTTTGCTGTTCTGCCGCTCCCAACCTTCAACACAGAATGTCAACACTCACACAAAAGTGGTTTCAGAACAAATCATACAAATGCATGCAGGCACATAGAAACCAGTGGCCATCATTTAATTCCCCTCAATTCTTCTTTGGCAGGATCATTAAAACAACATTTAGTAAACATATCCTTTTTAACCAGCTGATTTAACATACTGTTATGTATTTACATGAGCAGTTGCACGTTACATCACTGAAAGTCCTATATCACCCATAACCAAAAATCCAGAGATGCGACACTTCATCAAGTTATTTTTGCCAAAAAGCAATGGAGGCTTTAAACAAATGTTGCTTCTTTACAGAATTAGATCCCATTATCAGAGAGGTTAGAATCTTTTGTCAGAAGAAGTACAAATACCTGTGACAATTTCACTTTTATAGATTGTGCAGGATCATTTCAGTGCTAGCCAAAGGAATGTAAAATGAAGTGCTGATGACAATCTTTCAAAGATTCAGAAACTATTTTAAGGAAAGTACAGAACTTGTATTCATTTTACATTAATATAGGTGTACTACATCTTTGATCCTACAATTGCTCTCTCAAAAGCTCAACTAGAAAATTAAATATAATGCATGTGAGTACTATAGCAATATGTATGATTAAAAATAGCAAAGGAGAACTTGACTCTTTGTAATGGAACTCATCCAGAAAATTGGTTTAGGTTAGAACTGCTGTCATACACCAGGACTTCTCATACTAATATTCCATTGCAGAAATATTTCAACACTCATCTCTGTACTAAAAATAAAGCTACACTTTTTTTTCATCTTATTATAGAATTATGCAAATTTTAAAAATACATAGGCAGAAACATATTCACAAAAGTAAAAAGGTGATTTTGTCAAACATTATAAGTATCTTGAGAAAT
The DNA here is from genome assembly GCA_013401255.1 of Urocolius indicus. Taxonomy (NCBI): domain Eukaryota; kingdom Metazoa; phylum Chordata; class Aves; order Coliiformes; family Coliidae; genus Urocolius; species Urocolius indicus. The sequence goes on along the minus strand of WBNH01007912.1, from coordinate 128,252 downwards.
GATACACCTTAAAGGAATCTAACCACTTCCATCTATGTGTAAGTTAAGAGTACACCAAACTTTTTCCAATACTTCTCTACCTTGTATTAGTTTGGTGAACTGCCAACGGGAAAACAAAAATAGAAAATAAAGTTTATATTTTGAAATAATTTTAAGAAGTGAGAGTTCACTTACCCAATTCTTTAGAAACTGGAGAATCAGCTGATATGTCCCCAATCTTTGCAAGGTTATCATAATATGCTCTTCCAGCCACTACCATAGCTGGGAGGAGGTGGGGGAAGGGGTGGTAAGGAAAAAAAAGATGAAAAAGAGAAAATGAAACTATTTTCCATTTTTATTAACCTATGATTCTATGAATTCTTATAACCTAGGGCACACAGTAAAAGAGGGGTATCTGGCAATAAGAAAACCTTGCTATTGGGGAATTCCAAGTGAAACATGATACAGCCACTCCTGAAAATTGCCATTATGGATAACACTGTACAGACACCATATACTGCAATGACAAATATGATTTCTTGGCAAAGCAATGCGTAGAAATCTGAGGATCCCATTTGAAACACCAACTTTTCCACTTCACGGAAATTTTAGGCCTGAAACGCTAAAACTTCAAAAATGAAGTCTCTGAAAGCTGCTGTTCAGGTTATGGAGATAACTCATTTGGCTTCCCCCCAGTTTTCAATATATCATCAGTATTATTGACATTATTATAAATTACTTTGTCCAGCAACTTAGTGACTTTTAATGCTGGAAGATCTCCGGTTTCTTGACAGACACAGAAAGTTACCAGTGATATCCTCAAGTTCTACACAGAGTTGTTCTGACACTCTGGGGAAGTGCCTACTTTTATCTTTGCCACTGACCTCAGAATGGCAGAGAAATTTGTATTCCAAATACTTTCAGCAATAAATCTCTCAGGCAAGGGAGGCACATGCAGTTTAAGGAAAAACCTGAACATTTAACCTTCCCAACCAAAAAGACAGACCCTAATTAACGTTTGGATGCTCATCTTGCCCCTGCTTCTCCACCCCGTGGGTATTTCCCCACCTTTTATTGTTTCTAGTTCAATTCCAGTTTTACAGGAACCAATAAGCTATATATATTAGTGAGGTTTTGGTTAGTCTCAGTTAATCATCTCCTGGTTATTGCTGATTTAAACAGCAAAGGCAGTTTTGCTAGAATGAACACGGAAACATCAAGATTTAAACTGTGGGGAGGCCAGGTGCAAGAAACATATTACGTAAGTAGTAGATTTACAATGGTTGTCTTGCATCTTCATAATATCTAAAACTGATCTGCACACCACGAAGAAAGGCAGAAACTGGCAAGCTTTTATTGTAAAAGGCAGTAAGAGTTTGTTGAAGTAAATATTCTTAATTTTTTTGCTCTAGTTTTTAATGTAGCCTAAAGTGGAAACCAAGGAGGCTCTCAATGTTGACTTTAAAATACTTTTTTCCTGAGAGGAATATAATTGGCATCTGCCAAATGTAGTGTTTAGGTCTGAATTTTATAGTTTTTACTAGAAAAAGTGACATCTTTGGTTACCTAACAGCATAGTCACTGGGAAGCCTGAAACTCTTCCAAATGAAACAAAGATTCTTTTTGAGGCTCTGTTGCCTTAGACAAGAATAATTTCTGTCTAAGCTGTATGGGTGCTCTCTATTCAAACTTTCCAAACTGAGTAAGTGGTGCTACTGATGGAGCAGTATGACACCGGTACACAAAGATTTTATACCATTCTAACCCTTCATCTCTAATGTTTTCTCAAGACAGATCCAAGTCAATTTTTTTTTATCCTAATACAGGCACTAAAAAGGGAAGAAAAATTGTGATTTCTCCTGTGCTGATCCATTTCATCCTAATATCCATACTCTCTTCACCAATACCATGGCCAGTAAACTACTGTGCAGAAAAGGAGTTTTGACCTTTTATCCTCAAAATGCAAAAAATATATTATGAACTTATCCAAAGTTCTTGTGTTATGTTCTTTTCTGACTTGTTTGGAAAGCTGTAAAGTATTTGTTTAGCAACAGAGTTGTTTACTCCTTGTTACAGATCTATTTATACCACTCAAAATTTATGCAGAAATTATTGACAGTTTATGAAAGTCCAAAGTTTACTTTAGTTTTTCGACAGTTGTTGCAAAATTGAAAACAGGAGGCACAACATAACATATCAACAGTAAAGTAAGTGAAAAGCAGAATCCTTGGAACCCAGTATAAAAGTCTTTGAAACGAACACAAAATGCTTGTTATTACTTCTGTTACTACTTACAATCACTAAGATTAGGTACAAGGCAACCACCATGGTAATCCAACAGGTTAGGCATTATTGCAAATAAATCAACATTACCCTGTTTTCATCTCCAGCAGGCTTTAGTTTTACTGTTTTCTCAAACCTGGCCTAAAATTTGCATGAAGAGAGATTTCAATGTCTGTTTGGCTATGCTGTAGTCAAACAGCATTTCTCGGAGGACTAGATTACATGTAGGGGAAGGAAGTGTCACAGACTTGAATGAGGCAAAATTAGAGAGATTCTACAGTACTTTAATATGTTATCAAGTAGCTCAACAGGTTTGCAGAGGTAAAATGGAGCAAGCTCTACCAGGCGTAGAATATAAGCTTTGAGAATCTAGGGCCCAAGCCTTGGAAACTCAGATAGACAGTTTCTGTGAAGTCAATAATAGAGGTAAACAACCACATTATAAAAGTTTCAGAGATTGGGCCCTTAGAGTCAAATTTATTCATTCCAATTTTAATTCCATTAAAAAGATACCATCAGGTTTAGTATGGACAAGAAAAAAAAAAGGATTAATCCACCCTTGCAACTCTCATTCAAGTTGTTCACGTGGTGGCTTAGGTAGAGATGTGCATAGGATAGCAGGAACAGATCTAAGAATGGGAGGTATCTTTGGAAAATATTTCCAGAAAAAAACCTCCTAGAACATCTAGTTTACATAACTTTGGGGTTTCCTCCATTTCTATTATTATTCGATGTGAGTTATTTACACTTTATGTTCAGTTTATTTTGCAGTTTATGTTAGCCCTATGCCTCAATGTTTGAGATTTAACTTCTGCATTAAAAAAAGGGGAAAAAAAGGAGAAGGTGCATCCCCTTAGGTGTTTGTGCATTTTTAGTTTTGGGGCTTTTTTTCTCCTGATTAAACACATTGACAGTTCAACTTGGAAATTATGCTTATACACAATATCCAATATGTATATTATTTACATGAAAGTTCAACATTCTTTATAAAATTATCACCTAGAAGACTTACCATTAACAGCTTTTTCATAACTCTTCCCCAGATTTATTAAATTCCTCAGTCCTGGATTGAACTGTTCCATAACATTCTAGTGCACAGAAAACAAAATTTGTGTTATAACCAAGGCAATTCAACAACATATGAAAATATTTATCTGTGTCACTTATGTCTAGTTTTTTGTTTCATTTGTACAGAATAAATCTGAAAAGTCTGTGGATGGATGAAAATTAGAGGGTGTGGGAGGAAGAGGAGAGCAAAGGATGGAAGAGAGAAGAAACTGAGCACTTAAGATCAACAAACAATAAAAAAAAAGGTAAGTTATTTCAACAGGCTTGAAAAGGAATCTGACTGTTTACAACAGAAAAGGATGTTAAGTATGTGATCAAAGTTTGCACAGATCCTTCTTTTGCAGTAAGTGAAGGTGAAGTAGGAATGAGAAAAACCTTTATCCAGTAATTGTTTCAGAAATATAGACAATAAAAAGAACTTTCTGAGAACAGTTCAAGATTGGAGTTTTTTCCTTGCCTTTGCTAAAAAACAAACAAAAGAAAAGTAAACTGGGAAAAGGAAAAAAGGAAAAGAAATTCACCAGATACCTGATTCGAGGAAAACTAAGCACATTCTTCCTCTTTTAAGTTACAGATAGCATTTAGGAAAATTAGTTGTTGGCTTTTTGTTTGTTTGAACAAGCTGTGTTTTATTAAGTGAAGCTGAGTTCTTTCAGAAAGAAGGTGAAAATTATGACCTTAATTAAATAAGAGAAGAAAAAAAAATACACTGCAGCTGCTTTGGCTGCTAAATACAATTACTGGCTGAGACAACCAGAATCTGAAATCCATTGGTTCTAAGCATGACTGGTCTCATACCTAGCAAATTCTGTAAACTGATGAAGTGGTAGAAATAATGATTGGCAGTTTGATAGCACAAAAAAAAAAAAATAGCAACAGCATTAAATGGAAAAGTTTCAAGTCTTTGCAAAAAGTAGAAAATAAGTTAAGCCATGAAGTACGAATCCAAATTTGATTTTGCCCAAAGTTGAGGTGTGAAAATGGAGAGGAAGGTTTTGCCTACTCCAAAAGGAAAGTCAACCACAAGGCTTCAGTTGTCCCTACTTGTAGGAAAGCTTCAGTCTTCCTCCTTCTGGTTAGGCAATAACTCTCTTCTCTCCTCACCAAATCAACATTAAAAATCTGCTTTTATATTAAGAGCACTGAAAAAAAGAAAAAAGCTGACATGCTGATATAAATGCAGTAGTAATGCACCCCTCAGAATCATGCCCTTTAAGATGTCTCAAGCACATGTAGAATCAATAGCCATATTCCAAAATACTAGATGTTGCAACTAACTTTTGAAGTCTGAAAAAGACTCTGAAAGAGAACCCTCTGAGCTTCACTTATTTGATGGCTTCTTGGTTTCTTGAGGTAGAATCACCATCTGAATTAAAGACACAGCATGTTTGTGTAACAATCTCCCCTACATGTATGTATTTGCCATATGTGCCTTGTCCTTTAATAGTCAAGTAACCACAGTGTTCTAATCCTTTCTCTTCTCTCTTCCACAAAAAAAATCATCTAACACCAGTTGCTAAGTCTCAGAACAATTTAGTAATTACAGAATTACAAAATCTTAGGGGTTGAAATGGACCTTGAAATATCATCTAGTCCAACCCCCCTGCCAGAGCAGGATCAGCTAGAGTAGGTCACACAAGAATTCATCCAGGTGGGGTTTGAATGTCCCCAGAGAAGGAGATCCCACAACCTATCTGGGCAGACCCTTCCAGTGCTCGCTCCCTCTCACACTGAAGAAATTCTTCATTGAGCTTCTTTGGAACCTCTTATGTTCCAGTTCATTAATATTTTCTTTAAAAAACAATTTTAATACAAGCTCTATATTTCAGGGAAAATCTTACAAATGTTTGCATGTTCTAAACCTTCTTTTTCAATAATCTCCCTAACAAAACTACAGCTATGATATTATTCCCTGAAATTCTCTCATTGTGAAAAGGAGATTATGAGGTACCTGAAGACATTGTTCTGTTATTCCCATTATTTTTATGACACAATTCACATCTTTCTAGATACTGTTCACACAGCAGAACTTTTAGGTTCTAGGAATTCAAAACAGATGCTTTCTGTTTACAAGACACAAGATAAGTGAAATAGCGTCAAGCTTTTGTCTGTTCTACTACTAACAGAAGGAAAATATTTATATTTAGTAGATACATTAACCCAGAAAGAACAGAAATACCGTCACATTTGTTGTATTTTCAGGCAAGGTTGTTCAGACAAACCTTCAAATATAGAGCTATGCCTGAACTCCAGTCAATTTAAAACGTGATGGATTAACTCCAGATTTCACCAATACTTGAATGATCACGTTGAGTAAAAAATACAGATATTGAAAAAAGAAGATATCAAACTATTAATACTGATACTGGTATGTATATAGGACACCAAAACCAGACACAGAACAACAATATCTAGCCTAATTGCCTTTATTTGTATAAATTAAACACAACTGAGATTGTTTGCTGTCTACACTATTAAATTTTTACCCACCCAAACCCAATCACTGCAAGCAAACTACCTATTGTCCCCAAGCCCTTGATTTGTGATAGCTATCAAACCACACCTAGAAATCATTTGGCCATATGTGTTTCAGATTGGGCCAAAAACATTAAAGGCTATTCTAATTATATGGATTTTCAAGCACTAGTGTCTGAGAACATCCCTCCTCCCGTCTCAACTGTTTACTACTGAAGACGTTGCTGCTGTGCCTTTGCCCTCCCTGTAGCTGAAGCATTGTGACTGTCAGGCTTTTATTCTAAGGTGTAGGTTTTCTCTTCCTTTTCCATCTTTTTGCTATTTCTTCCTAGCAGTGTGTTGAAAACTTTGTCTGCTGGCATATATGGAGCCAGTGAACCATAAGAAAAAAAAAATAGGTGACGTTGTGAATTGTATTAGGATACAGAGTCCTGTATTCAAACGATATTGGGGGAAAAGGTGTACATGACATAGAAGCCACAGGTATCCATGGCAGGAAAGAATGCCAGTGTCACCTTGAATTGCCACCCTGTACTGAAAATAATTTTATTGAAAGACAGATCATGTGTCTGCTTAGCCTGCTCCTCGCAACAGGAGCTTGGTGTACAACCCTTACTGCTATCTACCCAAAAATTCTAATAGTAACGTGATAATTATTGGTCTTGAAATAACAATTTTTTGAATGTCTTAAGGGTTTGGTGGTTAAGATTTCAATTTTCTTGATATCCAATTCAGATTTCAAGCAGAATACAGTGATTGTATCTGTATCATTAGTTCTTTTTTTCCCTGTAAGATGAAATGAACAAAATTCAACAAAAACACCTTCAATGTTCCCCTCTCTGAAGCCAGACCTCACAGCTCTCTATTCTCACTGGCTGACTTGATAACTATCAGATATAAACCACACTGTGGAAACACTACAGGTTCTCTGAAACACAAAGAACTCTGAGGAGGAGCTCCAGTACAGCACATCTGCTCAACGTATATCTAAAACTGCTGGGAAAGATGGAGAAACAATTTCTAGCTCAGTGCCTGCAACAGCTGGAAGGCATACAACTAATAGACCTTTTCTCCATTAGACCAAGAAGTCTTTGCAAGTTTTGTAGTCTTTGCACTGCCACAGTGGTTGATTGTTAGCAGAAGCATCTGTATGAGGCTCTAGACGTGGATGCCCAACAAGCGGCAAAAATCTTTGCAATGAAAATTCTCCTTTAGAACTGTCTTGGTTTAACACAGACTATGGTTAGCTGATCCTCACAGCACTGGGCAAGGCTCATCTGCTTTCCTACTAAGGGCTTGTGTTTAATAAAAGACTTAGCTTCGCTCCCACTCCCCCATTAGGTCTCCAAAATGATCTGATGTAATAATTCTTAGATTATATTTTTTTTCTTTCTACCAAAGACTAGATTCTCACAGCAAACAAAAACAAGGCTCTGCTTCTAGTGCTCTTTTTATACGGTTAACCACAGCTGCTATCTTTGAAGTACTGTACAGGAAGAAATATCTACATCACTTTTTCAAAAAAAGGAACCTGTCCCTGGCAACTCCTTATTTAGAATCAGGTATAAATTTGATAATGCCAAGACATTTCAGATCACTTAAAATTATTGTAATATTGTTCAGCTTCAGAAGGGAGACACTCAGAAATCAATCTGTATGGCATTTTTTTTTTCTTCTTACAGTTCATGGCTTTTCTTACTTGCAGTCAAAGGAATAATCATGAAAATTATTGAAACGCCAGTTCAAGACTGCAAATCATACATTTAAGCAGCATCTCAAAACTTTTACAAAAGCAGAGACAGAGGAACAAACCAGAATTTCTGATTAATAAATGAACTAATGAACTTCTGTCTTAGTCCTAACAGACAAAGTAAGAAAAACCTGGGAAAGATGTTCATGACACATTCTTTGCCTGTACAGTGAGGGATACAAACTCGGCCTCCTAATTGTCAGTCTGGTGTCCTATATTCCAGTGACACACTACCTCTCATGAACAGCATAATTAGCTAGAGGAGAGGAGGAAGCACATGATCAGATCTTACAGCTTTCTATTATTTAGGATGAATGGAACAAAGGGAAACACTTGCAAAACAGTCAGCTGGATACATCTTTTTATGCAGAGAACGTTAAGAGTTGGCAAAAGTGATCTTCCAAGAAAAAGCAGAAGAGAAACCAATTCTAGTCATTCTTTTACTCATTAAATCCTCACACAATGCGGTACAAGAGGTGCTATGAAACCTCTTCACATGAAACCACTGAGAGTAAGCAGCCTGGTAGGAAGGAGCTGACTGAAGAGGAACAAGCCTTGCATTTCCACTTGTGTATAGGTATTATATGTTCCGCATTTCCCGACAGTCATTTAAATAACGCTGATCTTCAAAACAAATGACAACCATTGTAAAAGTGCCTTCCTGTAAATGCTCAACTTTGCTTTTTACTTAAAGACACACCTCGCCGAACAATGGCTCAGCAGGTATGAACACAACTAAACAATGCATAGACTCCCTGTAGTTTCAAGTTTACATCCTGCAGTGGATAACAATGTATTTGGGTAAAAGTCTGAAATCACAGAATAGCACCATATAGAATAGTTGCAATTGTTATCCCTCAGTTTGGAAAACAGCAAAATTAAAATCTTTAGTGGTAGTACAGTATGTCAGAGAAGACTCTGAAAGCCATATAGAAAGTAAATCATACTGTGCTTTACTATACTTGCAGCCTTTTGTACATTACTGCATGTCCTCCTTTAGCTTTTGAAATCTACAGTGCAGTTTTCAGAGGAGCACGATTAAGACCTCAACACATCTCACATTAAGCTGTCTTAGTTGTGAACTGGCTTCATGTTGGTTTAAAATAGATTTAATAGAATGGGGGGAAAAAATGAGGATGCCAGTGTTTCCTCAAAAAGACTAATTCTTATGACTAACTATTACTCAGCTTGATGGAACATTTATTGAACAAGAGAAGCATTAATACATCACCCATCAGTGTGTTTTAAATGTAAACTTTTTCAGTTTATGAACACAGAACCTAGGATAGACTCTAAGTGGGCATAGCTAAGGTCAACAGAGATCATTTGCACAAAGATAAAATTGGACTTCACACACACACAAACTCCTAAAGGCTCCTCTTCCCCAAAGGCAGATACCTATTTCAGTCATGCAAAACAACAGCTTTACTACTGTAACATGGGGCTATAGGTGAGGTTTAGTGTCTGTAATGTCTGATAGTTTGATTACCAGTCTTTTTAAGAAATGGAAACATGGAATTTAGGACTCTAAAGTAAATTTATCAGATGTATTCCCATAATAACACAATACAGTCTACCAAAATAAGTCTACGTGCCCCTGTAAAAAACACATGCCCCTCAGGAGAACGCAGCACTCCATCAAACAAAGTTGGACTGGTTGTGGTTTGTGGGTTTTTGGGGGGAGGTGGGGTGTGTGTTTGCCTTTTTTTTTTTCTTAAATTACACTTCAGATGACAATCAAAATTTCTGGGTTAAGATTTACTTGTATACAGATAAACAGAACTTTAAACCACCAGGTTTCCAACTCCAATGAATTACAGCTGTCATACTATTACCAAGAGCTCTGGAAACCTCAAGCCACAGGAGCAGTACATGAGCTGCTGCCCAGCCCTCAGACCATACAGAGGGACAGGTCTGTAACTCAGTGCTTTCCTGTTTTGTCCCCTTTCCCCTGCACTGTGTGTATCAGAGCTTGGATGCCAAATAGATTTCACCCCTACACAGCAGACTCAAATGAAACCATGTGAACTCTGGCAACAGATCAAGATGTAACAGCTTTCCTGGGGTTATGGATTGCCCTGGTCAGTGTGCAAGAGGGGTCCCTTGATGTCCTCTCCAGGCTGGCACACTGATGCAGGGTTCCGAGGGCAGGGCAATATCATACCAGTGAACCTCAGCAATTCCTTGGCCAAAGGGAGGCTGTGGCCCTCTTTAGTCATAGGCTCCCACACCCTTAGGCTTCATTTTGCACGTGCCATTCCTCTCATGCATTAAAGGTATTCAGGTATTCTTCAGGTATTACATAAAGAATAAATGCCAGCCTTGGTTTTTGTGTGCACACATGCATGTATTTGTTGATTATGTCGTTTATTTAGTCAAGTTAGCTAAGGAACGTTCAGGCATTCACTTTCCAGTGTCGCTGCCAACAAAAAGGATGAATAAGATAAAAACACAAGGGCATTACTTAGCCACCTGATCACTCCTGTAAGTATGTTTGGAAGCTTTGTATAACACAGGTTACAATGTATTTAATAAATCCAAGGGATTAGCAATGTAAGAAAATAATAACAAAAACAACAAACTAGCAAAGCATTCAATTTCATTTTCTATTGTTTTTCCAGGTCACTCGAAAGTTGTTTGTTTGGGTGTTTTTGTTTTTGTTTTTTTTTTTCCAGAAATCAAAAGCCTGTGTTTGGTCCTGCAGCACACAGATGCCATCACCATGCTATGCTGAATTGGTTTCCCCAGACCAAGCCTTCCTGGTAGGAGAAAACACAAACACTGTTCCTGATTTTATCGATACCAGCACGGTCTTAGGCATTGTATTGCTAGGATGGCACACAACAAGAGAAGAAGTTATATGAGCATTATTAAAAAGAGCTTGCTAACTGTGCACACTAAAGCACAGCACCCAGAGGTGTTTCTTTGTTTTAGACAAGGGAGCTGTTGATAACAGCCACAGCAAATGCTGACTACTCAGACTACTGTTTCTGCCCTTAGGAAGTAAAGGGCTATTTGCAAGACTTTAACTTTGATACAGAAATAACTACTTGAAAAGTAGACCCAGAATCCACTCTCTGTCTGAAGCAGCCTTTACACCTTATCTGGATAAAGTTTCAATTTTTAATGAGGGCAGGGCAGGAGGATTTCCAAGCCTGTTAGTACTAGCTATGTGATGCAACATACTAGACCTCTCAAAATATCCACTTAGATGACATTTCATCACACTGTCAACATTAACTTCATATTACTGTGCATTTTGCTAGTTGTTTTAGTCTTATATAATACCTTTGAATTAGTTTAAAATAAAGCAAAACAGCGGGCTTTCCCAATAAATAAGAGCTGAATAACATGTAAGATTTAGTTTATCTAGATGTCTGTCATTCCTTTAAAATTTATATTATATCCATTAAAACACGAGAGTTCCTTCCTTCTCTGCTGTAAAACTATTTTAGCTACACTCTGGAAGTCAATAGACAAGCTAGGACATTCCTTTGTCGGCACAGCCCTGAACAGTCAACTTCCCAGGTTTCTCTTCTGTGAGCCTGTATTTACAGGCTGCTCCCTGAGAAAGAGGAACTTCTGTTTGCTTATGGCCTTGCTGTGAGCATAACTGATATCAAAAAGCACCAGACCATTTAAGGTGACCTGCACCGATTCTAGAGGACTAAACTTACAGCCAACTAATGTCTCTTTTATTTTTTTCCTTCAATAGTTTTGCATGAAATTGTTACCTAATGCAAAAGAAAGTAAACAGCAAATACAAAACGTCACCAATGTAACTGGACTACTCGAAGGAGTAAATCTGACTTAAATGTGTCCAAGAACAATGAAACTTACAGCAAAATACTCCAGTAAATGTTTTTAGAGTCCTTTAAATGATAACAACAACATCTTCAGAAATATGAAAACATTTGATAGTAAACCAGTAAGATTTACTAAACAGCAACACAGAACTACCCCCCCAGACAGCTTTTCTTTGGGCTCAAAACTGCAAACGCATTGCAGCTGTGTTCATTTGCATGATTAAATGCATTTGCAAATTTAAGTGCTTCCTCTAGTACAACACACTGTATAGAATGAAGATTACGGATCCAACAAGGCCATTGCTTAATTGGGAATTCTTAAGGGTTTTTTTTTTTCCCCCATTAAAATTGGTGTGTTTTGGAAGTGTCCAAGTTTCTAAACAGAAAAAAGTTCAAAACAAGTGTCTAGTGAGCATATGCAAAATACTTCAAATCCTACAGATAACTTGGCACTTTGGAAAGTTTAAGAAGTCCGCTCGACATAAATTGGACCACCCTCACCAGTCAGTGCTTTGAGTCAATACTAGGGTGTACCATCATAAATGCGATTATCAGCTCAGCACGCAGGCAAGCAACCTCACTCAGCCTTAAGACATTTTTAGGTTGTGGCTCGTACGAAGAAACGCTTCAAACACTGGGACCACAAGCACCAGGATCTCGAAACCACCTTATCACTAAACACACTGCGGTAATTACGGCTCACCGGAGAACTAAGCCTGCTGGAGAGGCAGGAACCAGTCCCGCTGGGGCTTTGGTCTTTTGTCACCCTGGGATACGCAAGATTGCTCACCAGGGAGAGAAAGAAAGAAAAAAAAATGAAGCGAAACGCAAGTTTTCTCCGTTTCCACGTGAGGAGCCGCGGCTGCCCGGAGCCCTCCCGGCGCCCCGCCTATGGAGAGGCAGCCGACAGCCCCTGCCCCGGCCCCGCGCTGCCGGCCAGCGGGGGCAAAGGCGGCGGGCAGACCCCCTTCCCTCCCCGGCCCCCACTCACTTTGTAGGTGTTCTCCGTCAGCTTGTTAATTTCCTCGGGGTCCCGGGACATGGTGCCGGCGGGCAGGCGGTCGCTTAGGAAGACTTTGGTCCGCCGGGGAGCGCCTCGGCCCCGGCTCAGCGCCGACACGCCAGGCTCGGCTTCTCCCTGCGCCGCTCACAAACTGTCAAAAACTTGTGGAACCAGCTGGGCAGCGCCGGCGGGGCGGAGCCTGCGGGGCCGCGGCAGCCTGACGCGGCAGGACAGGCTGTGCGGGCGGGTGATGGCTTCGCCTCGCCTCGCCTCGCCTCAGCCGAGAGGGCGGGCGGCCCGCGCCCCTGCTACCTGAGCTGCCGCCGCACGCTTCGTCTGCAGCACCTCCTCCTGCCCGGCCCCTCTCCGGGAGCCCCCGCCGGGCCGCTCCCTCCCGGCTCCGGCGTCCCGCTGGCCGCGGCTCCGCGCAGTGCCCCGCTGCTGGCGCGCAGCCTGGGTCTTTGCGGGGAGGCAGCTCCTCCGTGAGCCACCAGCGATAGTCGGAGGCAAATTCTTCCTCCTAGCAATTAAGTGAGGGCTCTGTAAGAATGAGTTGTCAGAATCGACTGACGTAGCCCCAGTGGAGTTCGGCTGGAGATGGTCCCCTTTTTGCCTTCCACAGCAGCCCCGCATGTGGGGGTTTCCTCAGGCGGGGCCTCTAAGACAAGGACAAAAATGTTTTTCTCCTGAACCCTGGTCCAGGGCACCCCCTGAGAGTTGTGCTACATGCTTAAGTTTTCTACTTCCTAAAGGAAATACACACAATAAAACAGTGCTCTCAGTCATCTTTCTGCTGTGAAATGACTCACGAGGCTTTCATAGGGTGGGAAGGTGGCAAGGAAAGCTGGGATAAGCTATAAATTTTTGTGGACCATAAATTGCGTAGAGATTGTGAGATTAATTTGGAATGTCTTTCTGATAATGTAATGTCAGCATAATCTTGAAGGACTTTGTGAGAATTTCATAATCTCGGGTATGTAGAACTCAGGCACAGTGCTAAGTGTTGAATACTTGGGGTGTGATCAACATCCTTACACGCTGCTGTAAGGATCCTGCTGTAGGTTGCTGTCTCTTCTTCTGTTCCCCCTCCCCCCCTTTATTACAGCAATAAAATCATGGCAAGCATGCAACAAAAACTGGACTTAAAACAGAACTCTAGATGTGGGAGGAGGTTGTTATCAGGTTTCAAGAGTTGTAAAAATGTTTTTATTCAAGCACGTGGAAGTGTTTATACCTTTATAAATGCAATTTATCTTCTGGGAAAAATGTGGGCATTTAGTGCCTTACCTACAATATCAATAAAATGCTCTGAGTTTTATGAGGCTTCATACTCTCACATCTGGCAATCATGTTATTAATTGTCTTTCTGTAATAATAATCCAATTCATAATGTTATCTTCTAGGTATAGTGAATTATTTACGTTCCTACTAAGTAGTTGTTCGCACATACAAACAGTCCTCTAGAATGTTATGTGTCTGCTTGCGTGACCATGGGATGAAGAATCCTACTGTTCATTCCCAAGTCATTTGTCTGAAGAGTTTTTTTTTTACAGCTCCAGAAACAGACTGTACCTGGGTATTACTGCTTTTGTATTACCATATGCCAATGCATAAAAAGGATATTCATCCCTAACAGGCTGACATTCAAATTTGAGGGTGCAGGTACCCAAAGGAAGATGAAGAAAAGTATTTTCCTTTTCCTGACTCCTGCTAGAGTTGCTGGGAGTCTACAGTAGAGCAGGGAGTGTATGATTCCCGTTAGGAGCAAAGCATATTGTTTTCCTTCCTCTGAATGTTGTGGAGCTCAGGAAGATCACATGGGATGCAATGTGTTTGTTTCCAGTTGGCATGCTAAGTCCAGCCACAGTAAATGGCAACGTAAGTATTAATGAGATGTGCGTATCAGAAAGGAACAATATAGATAAGTAACGTAGGCAGAATTGCTCAAAATTGTTGTGATACTTAACATTGTGGGAATGCTTAGCTTTTCAAAATACACATTTCTAAAGGTCTTTCAACTTTGTACACAGAGGTAATTATTTTTATAGGTCTACCAAACTTCATATTCATTTGTATCCTTCTTGAGCTTTGGTATTAGTTTCTGCAGCAGTACATATAATTTCTAGAGATTTTTAGTACTGTGGGCTGTTAAAAGGAAGAGAAAAACTGAAATTAATCATACAATTGTGAAGTACTGTTGGGAAAAAGAAAAGAGCAGTTTTAAAAGCATACCTAAGAAGGAAATCAAGCAAGAATTCTTAATTTGGAGTAATAATTGCTTATATGAAATCATCTGTGCACAGATGAATATAAAAATGACAGTAAGTAATTGAGACAATTAAGGAAAAAATGTTAACAGATGCAAAATGGCAGGACAGCCTCTGTTATTTTTTTTTTTCCAACTAGCAACAACCTGTTTTATTGTTGAAATTAGAATCTCGTATAAAAAACAATAGTGTGAAAATAATCTGTATTCATGTTTCCATTATCATCATGGTTTTGTATTGTTTTTCCCAAATCTTGAGAATCTTACAAATGTCTACACCATTTGGAAGCATTTTCTGTGTTTTCTTTCTGTTGCTGTGTTAGAAGTATTTTATATATTGACCATAATAATCACTATTGCTCTATTCCAGTGTAAGTGTTGTGTTTTACTGTGTGACTAAAAACTTGAAACTTGCCAGGCACGTGGAATTCGTAATTTATGAGTATCCAGATCTTTGCTATAAATCACAAATTTTCAAATTCAAGCAGGAAAAAGACTGCTTGAGCTTGTAATACAAAAGAAAATATTTGATTCTCTTAATAGTGGAGTTTTCATCTTACATTGTGTTCAGATTAGCGTGATGTTACCGACTTAACTGGAATCAATCCTGATGTGTGCAAAGAACATGAATTTACAACAGCTGAATGAGATCTCATTTTTACAGCTTACTTAAGGACGCCCTTACATTTAAACATGTGCGCAGTAGTCCTCTGGTAACACACCAAAGTGTCTTGTCTGATGAGAACAGAATATTTAATAGCTTGTAAAATGGAAACCTTATTGAATACATCTTTATGCTCTGTTGTCTACATACTACTGTAATATAATAAACATATTGATATGATTATTTTCATGTAAAGTTTCTGGTTTATATTCATTAATTACACTGGATTTTGAGTGCAGCAGTGTTTGAGTACTCAGGGTTGTATGTTTTGGATTTATTTCTTAGGGAGTCTGAAGAGCACTTGCTAAATTTGTTCTGGGGTGGAGTTCTGAACAGGAGTCTAGCTACATATATAGTTNAAAAGGGATATCCCAACCTCCTGACACCCACTATTTAGATATTTGTAAATGTTAATAAGATCCCCCCTCAGTCTCCTCCAGACTAAACAGCCCCAGTTCCTGCAGCCTTTCCTCATGTATTATATAAACAATATATACTCTCTCTCTCTCTGTATTATATATATACACGAATCATATGTGCTTTTTGAACTGATTGGAACTGAAATTTATCTGATTACTTTTTCAGACACTTGAAATATTGTTTCATTGGCCAGAAAAGATGAAGAAGGAAATATTCTTTCTTCAGTGAATTGTATCTGTTGACTCTTGTCTTTGTACTGCATCCCAAGCAGTAACAGCATCTCAAGAATGATTCAGATTAGAGGGAAGCTGACAGGTTAGTAGCTTCCCTGGTCCAGTCTCTCATCAGAGTAGGACTAACTCCAGCATTGGGTTGCTCAGGTCTTTGTCCAGTTGAATTTTGAAAGTCTCCAGGAAGCAAAAGTTGAGGAACAGAACTGCAACAGTTTTCTTTGAAACAACCCATAATTCTGCAAGAAAATCCTCTACAGTGTAATGGGACACACTATTTTTTAAGTTTTATGTGGGGCTATCCCTTGATAACCCATCCAGCTTGGGTTGCCTGTCCTTAACGGACATCCTCCATGTTGTAAGTAGAGCTTTGACATTAGGCTGTAACACGTTGCCTGTTGAGAGAACAAAACTCCTTCCTCGCTACCTCCCCTTCTGCCTCACATACCACTTTCCTGCTGTCAGACAGAAATATTTGTAGGCTGTAATTATGCATAATCTCCATTAGAACCCTTAAAAGACATTATATGGACTGCAGTACCTCCAGATCTAATCCTTGCAATTGTTAAGACACTTCTAGCCCATCACAGATTCATGGCTATCTGAGGCAGCCCAGCACAGGGACTTTCCTAGAACTGAGTTCCTCTCAATCTGAACCTGTCTTCCTGCATATACTTCTGTGAAGTTTATGCTCTGGGCCCGAAGCAGGTGGTTGATTCCGTGTTGGCCAAAAGCAGAATCTCATAGACTTGCTAGTAAAACTGCTGTCGTGGGAATAACTCAAAATAAGTGCTGTGTTCATTCCTTATAGAAGACCAGTTCTCCTGTGTAACATTTGAGTTCTGGAACATGAGTATCAACAATAAAATTTTTCCCATGCATTGTCAGCTTTACAGCATTGAATTTGTAATGAGAAAGTGATATCGTTGAGCTATCTTTTTAAAAAGTACATACTCAGAAATATTCCCTTGAGTAAATATATCTATTTCTTTAAAATTAGTAATATTTTGATGTCTGAATGTTGTCTGTAAGTGTCCTATTTGCATGTCAGTGGCACATTCAAATATTGTTTGGAAATGATTTAAGCACGCTGCAATGACCCATTAAAGTCAGCTCATCATTAGATCGTTAACAAGTGTTTTAAATAGCTTAATATGACTGTAACTAATTACATAAATTGTGGCTAAGCAGCAATCGCATATGCATGATATAGCCAGCTGTGGCCTGTTTCCTTCCCTCTGGTCATTAGTTTAATTCAATTAAGAGGAAAAAAAATGGACATAGCACATTATATAGTGATATCAAACAACACTCAGAGTCAGAATAAAATTTTCTGAACAGAAAATGAAAATGACTCTTAATTTCAATCAGTTTTCCTGGTTAATGCTTTTTTTTGGTCTTCTATTGACACAAGGAAATTTCCAAGTATTTTAGTCTCCTTCCAGCTGACAAGGCAAAAGCACACTAAAACTTGCACAGTGTCATTTGAAAGAAGTGTGGAAAACTTTTGAAGGCTTTCTGAACGTTTTGGTCTGATTCAGATCTGGTTAGTTTAATGGATTTACTCCATTTTTAAACTGATGCAAGCAAGCACAAAATCATTTTGTTCCCCGCTGTTCATTGTCCTGAGCTGATTTCAGAGCAAATGAGCTGTAACTCAGACCCACAGGTCAATTCAATAAGACACAGAGCTCTCTGATCAAGAAAGACACTTAATCAAATACTTAATTTAAACATGTAATTAATTCACTGTATTTTGAGGGTGGAATCAAGGAGGTGCAAAATGCTTTTTAGGAACTCTTCTTTCTCCAGGCTGAAAATGGGATGATAGTTTTGTCTTGTAGATGAATGCTTTGGGTGCTTGTGTTTTGTGTCTCATTGTATTTTCACGTTGCAAACATATTTTGGCTATTATAAGGTGAGTTATAATTTAATTTCTTCATTGTAGTTAATTTTTCTGAGACTGGACAGAATGCATGGGATAGAAGAATGCATTTAAAACATTCTTGAGGGGACTGGCTAGGATTTAGGCAGAATGTAGTGTTGAAGGGAATCTAATAGGTGGTACTAGTTAGCAATACTAATCTTTTCCTGCTGCTAATTGAAATAGTTCAAAACTGTTATACTCACGCGTTTAGTGACTTCGTTTCTTGCAGAAAATAATTCACTTTAATTTGCACGCAGTGTCCACTAGATGGCAAGCAAGGTATGCACGATGGAACAAAATAAACTTGCATAGCCTATGCTCAAGGCTTTCTCAAAATACTTTATAATGTAACAAGGTAGATATTAGTAGTGAGCAAATGGAACAGTCTTTATATTGCTCATACACAGCTTTGGATTTTTTTCTTAAGAGTGTGAATGCTGTTAGGATGTTCGTGTTACTAAAATCTTAAACATGCTTAGGGATCTGTAACTTTATTTTGTAAATCAGCACTAGTAGCAAAGCAACATCCTGGTGAAACTCGTGTTGTAAACTTCTAATCCATTTAGGTTTCAGGGTTTTATGAAGTGACTCATGCCAAAAACACAGTATTTTAATTAATAACATATTTGTTACTCTCCCTTTTGTAATTTGTCAACTGGAGATTAACTGCCAACAGATGTACTCTCTTCCAAATGAATAAACTGGTTTTGCCTGAGGCTGAGTATAGAGTACTGGAGCTAAACACAGAATATGCACATTGCTGTTCTCAGTAATATCAATGGGTTGTGTATTACAACCTGAGTAAGAATTAACCATAATACTGGAACATAATACTATTGCTGTGGTGGGAACTAAACATGGGCCAGGAGTAAAGTAGCATTTCTGTGAGTATTTTCAAAGAACTCAAACATAAATTGTGATGTCATGTCTTCCTTTTCAGTGCCAGAAAAAGACAGTACAAGTATATGATACTGCTAATTTGATTATACTTTAAAAATGGCAAAAGTCCTATAACTGCATTTGCATATTGAAACTAAATTTGTAGCTCATTAACCTATTTTATGCAACCTTACTGTAATGGAGAGTTATTAGAAAAATAAAAGATTGTATTTATAATAATTCAAAGAAAATGCCATCACATTCTTCCTGTAACTTATTTAGTTGTGCATATTTTTAAGAAGCTGTACTGAAACAAAAAAAAAAAGTAATCTGTTTTGGTAATAAAAATATGATGTTTCAAAACCCATACATGGGTATTTTTGGATGAAACCATACTGAAGTTTCTTTGTATGGAGTCCATATGAGCCTGCCTTCTCCTTTTATGTTCAGTTGCTGTTCCAGGAAGCTGCTGAAACAGAATATAACACTCCTGTGCCTGCCCACTCCGTATTTCTAGACACCCACTGGCTGGTGGCAATACTTGAAATGCTTTCTAGAAACCTCACAGGCAGTGATGGTTGATGCTCAACAATGCAAATCTTGCAACAATGCAATCCATGCAGCCTGTGATGGATATTTATGCCTGTCACAAGTTTGACAACAGATGCTGGCAGTTACTGCATCCACTTCATGTCTTGCATCTGGCTTGCAAACTGCCTAAGAAGGGCAGTGTTTGGAGGCAGTGGGCTGATCTGCAAAGATGGGAAGGTGGTGATTACACTGGCAAAGGCAGTCTTAGAGATTTTGATGGAGAGGTTGATTAATCTGGTTGTCAGGAAGGTAGCAGCCCCAGGGTCAAACTGCCTTTCTTCCAGTCACACTGAGTTTGGCAAAATACTATGTTTAGGTATGTTAGAGGGATTAAAGTTGGCTTTTCAGCTCCTGATTAATCATCTTCATTAAAGCCAGTACAATTCCTATGGATTTGCTGAAAGAGTTTGGCATGATATTCTGCTCAGCTTTCTCATTTGAATATTAAACGTGTAGGTTATATCACAAGGCATCATTCTTAGCCTAAAGGCAAAGTGTAGTGGGATAGCTCAAATCCTTCTGAATCCTGGTAGGTTTGCTCTAAGGCATACTGACTACATCCATGCTGGGCAATACTTGGTTTGGGTCACTGCTGACCTCCACTTACAGAGTGCAAACCTTTAACCATTCCTTTGGTTTGTACTTTTCACTTCAAAGTGTCTGAACTAATTTGAAGGCTGTGTTGTAGCTTGCCCAAGCAGCATTTGCATGGAATGATACTGCAGGTACCTGGTGCATGCCCTGGGGCTTGACATGAAGGGTGTGAGCTTCTGAGGGCGGATTGAGCTCCACAGCGTTACAGCAACATGCTGAGTGGAGGCAGCTCAATCCGTGTGGTTGTACATGTTTGGTGTCTAAGGTGAGTCCTTGCAATGGGCTTTTCTCACGGTGCAGCTCAGATTTTATTTTAAAGGTGAAGCAGCAGAAACAGAGATCCAACATGTCAAGTAACATGTGTTATGTAAATGATCAGGGATAAAAGGGATCTAGGAGTGAACTAAGCTTATTTGTCATCCTCACCTGACATGTAAAGAGATAACTTCTGAGAGATGGCTTCTGATAACTGCACAGTGGGCCACTGACTTTCAGGAGGGTTCTGAGACATAATTCTTCCATAATATTAACCCAATGGATTATTAGAGTACAAATAACTTATCAGAAGTGGCTTGTGATACAATATGGATGTTGCAGCTGCTCAGTTGTATGGCTTCTGAGGAAGAAGCATTTTACTATATCTTTTTTTTCTTTCACATAAGGACTATGGTTTCTGTTTAAGGGATTCCTGGGGATAGAATTTTAGACTCATTTTGGTTAGAAAAGACCTTTGAAGCATCGAGTCTAATCACTAACCTTACACCCACCACGCACCTCAGCTACGTGGCTTTTAAATATTTCCAGGGACAGTAACTCTATTACCTCCTTGGGCAGCCTGTTCCAGTGTTTAACAACCCTCTCAGGGAAGTAGTTCTTCCTTATTTCCAAACTAAACCTCCCCTGGTGCAATTTGAGACCATTTCCTCTTGTGCTATCATTTGTCACTTGGGAGAACAGATTGACCCCTACCTTACCACAACCTCCTTTCAGGTAGCTGTAGAGAGTGATCATGTCTTCCCTCAACCTCCTCCTCTCCAGATTAAACAACCTCAGTTCCCTCAGTTGCTCCTCACAGGACTTGTTCTCTGGACCTATTTGCCTTCTTGGGCACCTGGGCATGTTGGATTTTCTAGAACTAACTCCTGGAACTAGAAAACATTACATCTGGATGCAGGAGATAAATGGAGTTGCTCATCTGCTACATGTTACTGCCTCTCTGCTCTACCCTAGAATTCACTGAACATCAAGATTCTTATTATCTTTGGCTTTTTCTAAATGGATATGTTAAATTTGAAGCTCTTATTTGTACAGAAAGCCTGTACGATACTGCTTGCCCAAACTAGGAAAGAAGACATGTAGTAGGTGGTCTTTTGGCCAATCTTGTCTATGAGATTCATATTGTTCTGTTAAATTTAGGACAAAATTTTAGTTGAACTAAAATCAGTGGAAGTTTTTTATTTATTTCAGTGAAGCCCAGCTTTTTATTCTCTTGATTTGTGTTAAACTTTGAGTAATGGAAACTTTTAAGAGAGAAAGCAATTCCTCAGAAATTCTTGCACTGATAGGATTTATGAAACATAATTTTATACTACTTATTCATTCCTTTAACTCTTAAAATATCAGGACATAGCTGTTGTATGTGGTACACTTTTATTGCCTGGGTTTCATCAATCAGTTGTGCTGTGTATGGAGACTGAATGTCTTGTAAAGCTGTTTTTCATTAGCATCAAGGATTATACATATTTTGCTACTAAAGCCTTATGTAAAGTTTTCTCTCTCTGCCCACATTGTTACTATTGTAATATTGCTTAGCAACTAAAAGTAAATCAAAAGAACAACAACAAAAAAGCACTCAAACCCCCTGTTTACTATAGAGAGATGGACCTAAGCTGCAATATTCAGATTTCAGTTTGGATCTGAAATTTTCAGATGTTCAGGGATCCGACATTGTTTTTATGCTTTTAGGTGTGAAAAGTCATCAGAGTGGCCTGGTTCTCCTTTCCAGTGTTCTATATATAGCATTTACAAACCAACACGCAAGATTGAAACAAAAGTACTACCATACATAGTAAAGAATTAAAAAAAGACAATGATGACTGTCCCTGTTTTTGGAACACCCAGAGAAGATGTCATATTTTACTGGGAGCTTATTCCAGATCAATCTCCTAAGTCCTCTGTCCTCCTCCGGCTGACACAACAGACAGTTTGTCTTCTACAATTTCTGAATCCTTAAAAGCTCCCACTGTGAGGAATAGGTCTTTCTTTCAGGAAGACATACACCTGTAGTCCGAGTATATTCTTGACTTCATGGCTAATGCTTCAAGTAACACTTCAAGTATTAACATGTTTTGTTGATTTTTCTGGAAATTTCCAAGGGATGAGATGGCATGTCGAATGAATACTGCTGATGAAAATGTCAATAGAAGTAGTACTTCTTCAGCACAACAGAGAAATGTACAGGGGAAAGTATTTACAACTTATTTCCCTCAAACTTTCTTACTTAAGCCTGTAACCTTTCAGCAGCATTGTAAGAGCTTATTGTAAGAGCTATGGGGAGTGGGATCATTTTAGGTCTGTCTAAAATCTGTGGATAGCTCTTTAGGCAAAAAAAGATGTTGCAAATTATAAAGGTAAGGTAAGAGCTGTAACACTTCATTAACAACAATATTACAAGGACTACTAAGAGGAAGGCTGAAATCTGGGTTTATTATGCTTGGCTGTGTATTCATAATGGAGTAATGCTTATAAAAAGAATAAAAGCGTTTTGGTCCTTGACAGTCAAGGACTAAAATCTGTACTCCTGTAAAACAAACAGGTGAAATACAGGCAGCATTGTTACAAATGGGCTAGGAGATCTTGAACACCTTAATTAGTAGCAGCAACAAAACTAATTACTGGAATAACTACAAGCAAGCAGGGAAAAAAGGATAGTTACTTTCTTTTTATTTTATTATATTGTGGGGAATTTTCCAAGACTTTAAGAGAACTATGGCAACTAGTTACCATCATGTCAGGAGTGACATCACAATGACAAAGTCAAATGGGCTGGGTAATTGAGAATTGAGAACCACACATTTCTTACATTGATAGATAACTTTTTAGAGCAATAAGCATTTTTTTTTACCATGATTCACCAGCTAGAAGCTGAATATTTTCCCCAAAATATTCAGAAATATTCAGCTTGCTAAGTGCAACCAACAGTGTGTGCTGTTTGGGTAATGTTAATGCAAAAAATGTGTAGTACTTTGTTAGCTCTTAGTTCCTAGACAATGTGGGTCAAAACCACATCTCGATTTCAGCAGCAGCACAAAGTAGTTGGAAAGTTAGACAAAGTGACTAGGTAGGAATTCTCCTTACACAGGAGGAATGCTTCAATAACAGACAGCTACCATGGCAGCTTAAACTTTCCTCCAGTGTCCAATCTGTTGAAAATCCAGAGCAAAACTAGCATTGGAAATTTGTCCTGATTTAGTCTCAGCTATTAGCACAATCGTGGCTAGCAGCATATGAGTTAGGGCAACACTATAGCTTGAATTCTCCTTGATGTTAATGCTAGTTTAATCACACTGTGGTCTAGATTTTACCACAGCAGTCATGGAGTTTGAGGTCTGAAAATGGAGCTCACTGGCTGCCACCCAGCCTGTAGTATCAGATGCAGCTGTGATCAGGTACACTTCATATTATGAGCTCTTTTTATTTTTCCACTTTTGAGTCAGTCTCTTATTTTATTTCTTTAATTTTCAATTTCTCCTACCCCAACTACAGGTGCTATTTGCCAATCTAATAAAATGAAAATATTGTATAAAATGCATGAAAACTAACAGAAGTTCTGTTCCCCCTTTTCAGATCTCTAACATTATGTTCCATTTCTCCTCACCTTTCTTGCTCATTTTATAGCTCTTTCCCATCTCAATTTCTCTGTGCACCCGTCGATTACAGATGGAATATTTCCTGTATCAAATTCAGAGCTATAAAAATAGGCCAGTGTGCAGAAAATATTTCAGAGAGAGCTGTTTTAGCTGAGTTGGTGAGGTTATGTGTTGGAGAATAGTGACATATTAATTTATTTATCTGCAGGAAGTCGTTAGTGAGGTTTCTTGTTTATGCCCTTTCACTCTACTGATTCATTCTCACCTGCTTTCCGGGCTTGCAGTGACCGTGTAGAAATATAATGTGACCTAAATAGCTTTCACTCATTAGAACATGATTATTATGAAGCAAAAGGGCTAGCAGATACATTTTAAATAAGAATGCAACATAGGTAGGTAGCTCTTTATTTTTTATGGATGTTTGAAAATTTGACTTACATTTTTATTAAGTTAAGGCAACTAGATTCATGTACGTGCTGTACATACAGTGATGTAAAATAAGCCAGAAGCAGCATACTTCCCACTACTTCCTCCTAATTTTATTGATTTAAGTGAGGCTCTTGGGTATCTGATCCTATCCCGATGCCTAGAGATTTACTCATATAACTCCCCATGCATCAGCATGATATTATACCACTCGTTCTCCAGAGAAAATAATTAAGTGAATTACTAACGCATAAAATGCTCAAGTTAAAACGCTTAAATATTCCATTTGATGCAGTTATATATAGCTTAATGTAATGTAGTAAAGACAGCATCTTCTTAGTCAGAATGCCTTGTGTGGTATCCTCTTAGTCAGAGTGCTTTGGCTTTCATCTCCATTAAACGGAATAATAATTAACAGTTGATTCCAATTTTGTCAAGGTTACTGTGTTGTTATATTCTTAAACAAGACCAGAAAGTGGAAAAGGACTAATCTATATAATACTAAATGTCATCATCAGAGGTCAGTGCAATAGTGTTAGTACTCCATACAAATGCAGACTTTTGGATTGCAGTTATAAATTATGTGCTGTCACACAGGGTTTCCCAAATGAGACAGCAACTTGATCTATTGACTGACTTGTAGTGGAAGTTGCTTCTGGGGAAGGCAAGTTCATTCAGCTTAAGTATAAGAATTGCAAAGAAGGTGAGAATAATAACCAAATACAACCAGTGAAGCAGCAGGTAATAGAATTCAGTCTTTCGTTGAAGGAACTAGCATGAAAATGCTATTCCAGAAAGCAATGAAATAACTGCTAGTTGTATATAAGATACTGATAGCTCGAACTGTTAATTATTTTGCTGAATGCCTTTTTGTTTTTTTTTTATGTCAGAAGTGTTAAAATCAAACATGAGAGATGGGTTTTTTAAAGAATTAAACCACATTTTTTTTTAGTCCTGAAGTTGCTTATATATCATTTAGTATTGTGAAACAAGGTTTTTTATGTTTTAAATTAGATTAAAATATTAAATAAACACTTGTGAACGTTGTATGTTATGTATTTTTTTTTCCTGGATACGGTTCTGTTCATCTGGGAACAGAACTATCCGTTCCTGATTCCTTTTTTTCTTAATTTTTGCCTTTCTGTCCTGTTTCACTATGGAAACAGACAATTTAACCCCCAAAACCTGGAGTGAAAATACAGCTGAAATTCTCCTATTTATTGCAAAACCTGTGTGTGTGTTTTTATATCCTGTTATATTCACATAAGCCATCACTAGATGCAAGATCCACTTCAAAGACTGCATCCTAATTTTCGTTTGTCTTCATGATTCCTGCTATATTGCATTGTCTTTGTATTTAGACATTGATGTAGCAACTGTATTATACTGGAAAATGAGCACTTATTGCGTATGAGAGAGGAACAGCAAGAAGAGGAGAAAGAATTTTTCCAGCAGAGTGGTTTAGGTATAGATTTCATGGTGCAGCTACTCACTTCCTTCACAGCAGTCACCCAGCAGAAAGAGTTTGATTTGCTTTTTACTGTTTTCATGAACTGAAACAGTATCTAAGTGCAAAAGTCATCTTTTAGAATTAATTTTTCTTTGAAACCTGGTAAGAAAATTTGACATATGCCAGTTCTGTTTACGCATGCTGGGAGGCAACAAAGACCATCAAGGCTTGCTGATCTGTCGACAGCATTGACTCTCTATAGTGATCACACAGCCCTATGTACTTTATGAGTAAAATATATTGAAGCTAAGAGCATTGGCATTTACTCAAAATCATACATTTTTATGCTTTGGCTCAGAGAGGAAAATGAAAAATAGATTAAGCTAGATTACACTGTTGATTCACACTTCCTCTTTACCTAGTCTCCACATAACAGAGATTTCAAACATTTTATATTATGACAGTTTCACAGCTCAAATCAATTTATCAGTTCTACACAAAGTGTGAGAAACTAATAAGTTTTGTTCATTTAAGTAGCTTTTATGTCATTCCATCTATCCTTTTCCTTAATACTTTTCTCACTTTGATGCACATGGTAGGCTTTGGGTCTGAGAAAACTAATGCTGATTAACATTTCTGGTCATAGACTGGTATGCAAATGTAAGAATGAAATTTATACGTGAATGTTGATCTAAAATGTAGATAGTAGTGATGCATCACTAAGGATACTAAGGTATCTTTCATCTGAATAAAACAGAAGGCCTTTGATTTTATTTAGAAATTAAATGGATAGACCTTCTGGCACCTGGAAATTACAGTATACGACTTGGGTAAAATAGGAATATTATTTGCATAAGAGACGTTGGGGGTTGGACTAGATGATCTCTAAAGGTCCCTTCCAACTCCTACCATTCTATGATTCTATGTGTTAATATTTTTGGGCTATAAACTTAAAACATTGAAAAATGTTGCAGCATAGCAAAAATACATTGCGATAATATATATACATTATTTCCTGTTGTTTGCCAAAACTGATGATTAATTGTTTAAATAGGTGTTCCTTAATCTCTGAACTTACTTACTTTTTTTGGGATGTTTACTTCTGTGGTTGTACATGTAGTTAAGTCCACTTTACATGTGGACTAAAGTCTAAAGTCAGAGACATTGTTCTGCTTTGGCAAAGATGGGTTCCTAGTTGTGGTCACCTGAAGCCTTTCTTCAGGATGCCTTTTTGTCCAGGATATGGAATATGTCTGCTTTACTCTCAGTCAGTGTCCCCAGTGTACATGTTCCCATTGTTGTGACAGGAATAAGGAAGGTTGAAGCCTAGGCTTACAGTCAACTAGAAGATCTCATTCACTTTAACCTGCCTAACTATCTTGTTCTTGTTTTTCAGTCTCTTTATTACAAAGTTAAGTGTAAATATTTGTGTGAGTATGAATACATGCGTAAGTATTGGCATCATGTAGACTAAAATGCGTAGGTGGTATTTGAGGGTGAGATGGCATCTTTTACAGTGCAATAAAATAACATAGTAAACATCTACTGTGAGGTTTATTGTAGAAGATACTATATTGAGATGGTCTGATCCCACCTGAGTCTCCTTGCCTTACTCTTTCCCACTGGTTTGGCTCCTCAGCTCAAGAGGGACAGAGAACTTCTGGAGAGAGTCCAGCACAGGGCTACCAAGATGATCAAGGGCCTAGAAAGTCTTTCATATGAGGAAAGGCTATGGGAACTGAGACTGTTTGGTCTAGAAAAGAGGAGACTGAGGGGGGATCTTATTAATATTTACAAATATTTAAATGTTGGAGGTCAAGAGGATGGGGCATCCCTTTTTTTGATGATGTCTAGTAATAGGTCAAGGGGTAATGGGATCAAACTGGAACACAAAAGGTTCCATTTAAACATAAGAAAGATTGATTTCACTGTGAGGCTGACAGAGGACTGGCACACGCTGCCCAGGGAAGTTGTGGAGTCTCATTCCTTGGAGGTCTTCAAGACCCTCCTGGACACGTACCTATGTGACCTGATCTAGACAGACCTGCTTCTGCAGGGAAGTTGGACCAGATAAACCCTAAAGATGCCTTCCAACCCTACCATTCTGTGATTCTATGATTCTATGACTAGGCACTAGAACTTAGGTATCACTTGGATATCACTGGAACTTATGTATCACTTTATCTATCTGAATATGCACACTATAGTAACATATTATCTTTTATTTCTCCAGGAACTGTTGCTGCCTCTTTCTGCTTTGTTCAACTGTTGTAGGTATGTATAAATTTAAGGGAGTTTGGTTTGGGGAAATGTTTGCAAAATGAAGCTGTATATTGTAGGGAAGCATTTAAACTGAGAACAGTGTTGCAAATTTCCCATGGAGATTTAAGACTGGTTAATTTACAGAACTGAAATACATTTTCCAATTTACATTCAAATAATGTTCATTGTTATTTTCTTTGTTGTGGATTTTTAAGAACTCCCAAGGGGAGCCTTTCTCTACAGATATCTGTCTTCTTTACAATAATCCCAAGCATTGCCACTGACCTTGAATATTTTCAAGAGAAAGAGTGCAGAGGGGAAAAATAAGTACAATTTTAGCCCCCATTTATGAGCCATCTCCTAGTGTGACAAGAGTCACAACTTCTCCTGACTTTGAGGAACTCTAGTCTTCAAATGATATCAAGTCTGGATATGACATTTATTTTTAATGTGTTATAAAACAAGAATGCATTTCAGTTACTTGGGGATATAATGTTGGAGGCAAAAAAGGATTCTAAGCTGAGTAAATTTAGCTATAGTGTAGGCTCTCCTGTCTAAAATAGTGATCTTAAAACTTTTTGAGGCCTCAACTCTAGGACACCTTTTGATCAGAAGTGAGCTGCTATCCATGAAGAGTATTTGAGATTCACTATTACTGAACATAAGGATGGGATGGACAAGAGGGTAGTATTCTAGTGACTCATGAAGTCAGCTGTGAGTGGAGAGCCTTCAAATATAAGTTTATTACTAGAGCTGTTTCTATGTTTTGTCTAGTTACTTAATGCTTAACCAGTAACTGTTTTTCATGAAATACAGAAACAGTTGATACTCTAATTGTGTGTAATAATTGTTTTTGGTGAGAGATGTCAGCTATAGCTTTGAGTTACTTCACCTTGAGGCAAAGCTTGAACTGCACTTTTTTGTACATTGGGTAAGAGCTGTAAAACTGAAAATGGAATGATCTCAGTGTTTCCAGCTTTTTTCTGGTTTTCTTTGGAAGAATGTAGGTAGCCCTTTTTTTCTATTTTTATTTTGAAAGAGAAACAGTGGGATTTAGGTGACAGCAATCATTTGAAAGTATGAGAAGTACCTAGGTATCTATAACATGCTCCTATTGCAAATATGGCTGCAGCTGTAGTGTTTTGCAGCCCTCATATTGAGACAGGGATTGCACCAATCCTTCTGTATCCCAATGTTTTATTCTAGGCAAGAGTTGGCTTTAGGCATCTATGTGCTGTAGCATATTGCTGTTCTGCATGCTATTTTGAGTGGTCTTACTTTCCCTCTATTTTTTATATAGAGCATAGGTCACTCTTAAAAGCTACCTCTGCTTAGGTTTTCTTTTCCCGAGTCCTTTTTTACATCCTTTCTCCTTTATTGTAGCCTGTTTTGTATAATGGTACTCTTTTTATATTTGCAACTTACTCAACCTTAGAATAATGTACATAGCACCTACCTTATTTATTGTTCTGAGGAATCATTCCTTTAACAGGCTTTTATGGTGTTTAAATACAAGTAAATGTGTTTTTTTAGTGCTGACCAGCATGTGTAGGCATCTGTCCTGTGTTATGAGGAATCTTACCTGTGCTGCAGGCACACTTTTCTAGGAAGATAGTGTTTTGCCTTTCCATATTTATTTGCAATTTCATTTAAAAGTTTCAAAAAAACTACATGACCCATTACAGTAGTATTGTATTTATTTGAAGGTAGTTTTTTTGTTTCATTTAATGGCAATGTGTTGCCATGTCAACAGAGACCTTTTGAGAGAGATAATACAGTTCTTTGGGCTAAAACAGTTACAACTGCTGATGAAAGCGTACAGTAATTCATTACAAGTATATACTTTAGGTAAGTAATTGTTGTCCACTCTCAATGGAATTTGTAGGATAGCTTTGTTCTCAATCCAATTATTTGTATTAATTCAGAAACACTTTGTTATCAGAAATGGAAACTGTAAAGTATTTCATTACACTCCTGCAGCATCTCTTAAGTACAAATGCAGATGTTTTCACTGAAAACCTTTTTTTAGGGCTTTGTGAAGAACAATTGAAAGCTTATTCTAAACAACTTACACAACTTGTACAAAATTTACTGCAGAGTGAAGATCAAGAAAAGGAACTTGTGAGTTCTCAATCCTTTATTTAACTTGTGGCATCATCTCTTGTGTTTAGTACTGGTTAAAAGCTTCATAGCTACTTAATTTAAAAGAAAATTCTTTTGTAATATATATTAGAAAAAGCTGCCTATGTTTGGGGTTGCTATCTTTCTGTACTAACATGATTTTTTCTTGTATTAACCTGCAATACTTTTGTCTTTTATCAAGCCATCTAATGTCTAGCAGAATAAAATAGTGTTTTGCATGTGGTATTACCTACAATTTGTCTCTGAACTGCTGGTACTCTTATCCTTCTCAAACAGGTAATCTTTAAATAAAATTGTTTTGAAGATAAAACGTTTATTGCCTCAATACTCTGCAAATGAAATTATTTTTCATCTTGAAAGCTCTGTAGAGGCATGATTCTGTTCATTAAAGTGTTAACCAGTAACAACAGTAGTAACTATGCAGAGAGAGACCTGGGAATCCTGGCTGATATTAAACTAACCATGAGCCAGCAATGTGCCCTCGTGGCCAAGAAGGCCAATGGCATGGTCAAGGGAGATACTCTTCCCCTTCTATTCTGTCCTGGTAAGGCTTCATCTGGAGTACTATGTCCAGTTCTGGGCTCCCCAGCTCAAGAGAGACAGGGAAATTCTGGAGAGAGTCCAGCGCAGGGCCACAAAGGTGATCAGGGAACTGGAGCATCTTCCTTATGAGGAAAGGCTGCAGGAACTGGGGCTGTTTAGTCTAGAGAAGACTGAGGGGGATCTCATCAAATATTTACAAATATCTAAATGATGGGTATCAGGAGTTTGGGGTATCCCTTTTTTCTATCATATCTAGCAACAGGACAAGGAGTAATGAGATGAATCTGGAACACAAAAAGTTCAATTTAAATATAAGAAAAAACTATTTTACTGTGAGGGAGAGAGAGCCCTGGCACAGGCTGCCCAGGGAGGATGTGGAGCCTCCTTTGGAGATCTTCAAGACCTGTCTAGGTGTGTTCCTGTGTGACTTGGTCTAGGTGAACCTGCTTCTGCAGGGGGGTTGGACTAGATGATCTCTAAAGATAGAAACATTAGCTGACATTAATTTGGTTTGACCCAGGACGATAGTACTTACTCTGCTGGGAGTGAGACTGAGAAAAGAAGAAAGAGGGAAAAAGTGAAGAAATTAGGCTTCGAATCTATTGGAACTTTCTACTGGAAGTTTTGGTGAAAATCTTACAGAACTTTTCAGAGAGAGTTAGAGCAAGACCATAACTTCCTGTTACTGATTGCTTCTGCCAGAGATTGATGAGTGCTCAGCTTTTAAGAATCCTTTTAAAAGACGAGTTTATCTTAGAAAAATATGAAGAATTGTTGTTCTGAGACAGAAAAGCAATTGGGAAGAGTATAAAAGGTAACAAGGATCTATTATATATGTATTTATGAGTGATATTATGTGAAGTAATACAAAGGACAAATCTGGATAGGTTCTATAAAGTTAAATGTTGTCTATTCAACTGCTGAAAATTCTTGAAGGATTTAATGAAACGTAGAATAATAGAGACCTGAGAGCTATAATATATTTAGACATTTGAAAGGTTTTAGCTAAAGTAACTCATACAAAATTGTTAAGGAATATTGGAGCAAGTAAGGTAATGGGAATGTTTTGCCAGTCATGTAAAATGCACGAAGAGGTAGGAAACATAAAAAGCAAGGTTGGGAAGGACCAGAAAGAAGACAAACATTGGGGTTATCTGGGGTTTCATACACTAACTAATTTATTACTATGTGATCTGCTTAGAGTAATGGTGAAAAGCAGGATATCAAAGCATGGTAATGTCATTAATTTATTTAAATTAGTCAATATTAGAAAAGATTACTAAGAGCTCCAGGAGAATATAATAGAACTTGCTAATAAGTTGTCAGATTAAATTCAATTTAGAGGAGTGTGTGGGTATTAAAATATAAATCACTTTAGCATGTGCAGTTTTAAATTGATCCTTAAGAAAAGTGCATGGTATTATAATGGATTATTTGAGAAACAATGTTTTTATTAAGTAAAATTTACAGTAAAACATGCAATAAGGTATAGATAGTTTAAAATTCTATTGTTGCATTTCTTGGTTATTGATCATAG
Organism: Urocolius indicus; assembly: GCA_013401255.1. NCBI lineage: Eukaryota > Metazoa > Chordata > Aves > Coliiformes > Coliidae > Urocolius > Urocolius indicus. The sequence continues at coordinate 96,088 of WBNH01007912.1, read as the reverse complement.
ATTACAGTGATTCTATAAAGTGACCCAGATGAATAAGGCTGTGCCAGATTCAAGTGGCTTCATACGAACACAGAAGTCCTGTTCACAATGGATGGTTTGCCAATTGGTGTGTGACTTGCAGATTTAAAAGTAAAGGTTCAGATGTTAATGTAAAGATTTGGTCTTCTCTCCCCTCAAAAGGCAAAAAATTCCCAACCGTATGGAGGTCATGGGCTTACCAAACCTCATTGTTCTGACACCAGACCTGTGAAATTTGAGGAGGTCTTTCCTTTAAGACTTGGACTCAGTTCTTGGCTCCTGAAGTTAACAGAGAGACGTTAGATTTCCCAGTCTGTAGACTTCTAGAGCTAAAAAGGAAATACATCACCTCACTGGTAAAAGCTTTAAATGCACAAATTGTGATAATCTTTGAACCAGAAAAATAGGTCTGCTCTAAAAATTTAGCATATTCTGTTATGCTAACTAGTTACAATAATAGGCTGTTTCACAGCTCCCCAGATCAGCAAAATTTGGATGCAGATGAGGGATGTTGCAGTCACAGGCTGTGAGCAGTGTGGTGAGCAGCAGTCTACTGAAGCTGGGCCACAATGCAAAACAGGCCCAGAGGGAAACCTGGAATACAAACGTGTGATTCTGCAATGTATTTATTTGAGAGTAATGTGGGCAGGTAATTCACTGGCCAGTAAGGACAAATAATCCAGAGGTCTGGGAATGCAACTAACATCATTCCTTTCCTAGCCAAGTTTCAGTGTGAAGGGGATTCCTGATGTATTTAGATTTTGCTGAGATGTGGGCAGAGTGGCAGCATCTTTACATATCTTTTCTGAATTGTAATTAACTAAGAACTGGCAGTAAAATGCTTCTGAACCTATCCTGAGTTTTGGTGTTCAAAACATAGGTGTTGATTGAATTTATAGTGTTTATAGTTTTAAGGTATTGCTGGTGAACACATTTTGGAGCAAGTTCCAAAATGCCAAGCTGCTTGAGCAGGGTATAGCCTTACAAGTATATGGTAATACTGTAAGCATAATTTTTCACTTTCCATAATGAAAAGATGGCTGAATTCATATATCTGAATGCTTAAAAACAACAGCTCTAAACTGAAGCCAAGACTAGGAAATTTCAGCCTAGCTGATGAAAATCAGTATGATTTAGCTTTGTTTAATTCTGCTGCTTTCCTGAAACCACTGCAAACTGCTGCAGATGGTAAGCATAGGGTATGACCTGCAAGATTTTGAGACCTATATGTTATTATGAAAATTCTGATGTAATTTGTGTATTGTGGCTTCTGTCAAGTGTCTGCAGTAAAGGTACTTACAACTAAACAGTTGCAGATTTCACCCTGTCTTTTCTAAGTTCCTTACAAGTACATAGTGAAGCTTCTCTGGAGAGCAAAAACAAATCCAATTTAAAATCTTGCTATGGAATAATGTTATCTTAAGAAAAATATAAAGAGATTTAGTATTTAGCCTTGTGCTTACCCATTTATGATGCCTGTTGCTGCGTGCTGCGTATTTTTGTAATGAGGAAAGTGTTTTTAAGTGAACCCGAAGTTCACTTGAGTCCTGAAGAAGTAATAGTCTCCCTGCTATGTTTATTAAGGCTTCTGATGTTATTGACATTTGCTGTTATTTTATCTCTCCTTGCCTACTATGTAAAAGTCTTTGAGAGAACTTCTGCTAAAACTCTTCAATAGTCTTCATGTCATCCCTGCAGTTTGTATTCAGCATGAAATATTCCCTTTCAGACTCCATTTATACTTGGGCTTCTGTGAGATTGCTCACCTTGTCAAATGCTTATCATCCGTTAATATGAAAAATTCTGTATTTTAGAGTTAGGACATTGATATTTGAGTTTTGTGTTAATAATAACTCTCCTTAAATCATCATGGATAAAAG
>WBNH01007912.1:60627-94083 GCA_013401255.1 Urocolius indicus | reverse complement strand
GGATAAAAGATATCCCTCCCCCCCCCCCCCCCCCCCACTGCTGGCAAGAGGAGTATGCTTAGTCACTGCAGTTAATTTTGGCTATGGTTCCAGAGTCTTATAATGAGTACGTTCAGTCTCTATTTTCGGTTGTGTCTGAATATTTGAAAAAATTGGAAACCATTTTTAAAGTAAGATTTTGATGCCATCTGAAATGACCTTGGTTGCCTTTTCACGTTATTTTGGTGGAATTCTTTGCTTTTGTACTTTGTTTCACCAGTACAGCTAAATCTGTCTTTCACTCCCAAATAATACAAGACCAGCTTGCCTTGCAACACAGGATTAATATAGACTACTTTTCTGTTATATGTGTCTGGGAAAAAAAATGTTTCTTCTCTATCTGTTTTCAGAAGTGTTAAAATGTTTTACAATTTTAATCCTTGTACGCTGTCTTTGATAACTCTGTTGTAAAATTATGGAAGCAATAAATACTTTCTGTCTTTAATGGAAATCATTTGCTATTACTCTTTAGGGCGGTCTGTGTTTTGTAGTTATTTGCACATATTTGGTAGGAAACATACATTCTCGTAGTTTCTACACTCTTTGTCCTTTGACATTGTCATTCTTGTAGCTGACAGATGGTTTCCCTGTTGTCTGGTCCCTGTTTATGCCCTTATTATTTGCTACATAGAGTTCATGTTGCATCTTTTTTATCTTTAGACTCAATGGAAAGAATTTTTATGCCAGTTCAAACCATGAGGGTCAAATTAGTTTTAGACTCAATTCTTCTCTTACTGACTTGAGTGTCTCATTCTAGTTCTGTGCAAATTAAACCAGTGTTACTCTTGAGGGCTACAGCCCTGCATTAACTTCTGTTCTAGCTTTTCAGTCTCACCTTCTCACCTCTCCCTCCCAGGTGGTAAGGTACACTGTTCAGGTGATAAATTGGATCAGGAGCAGGCTCGTTAGTTATAATGTGTCATGTGGCTGTGTTTTACTGCCACAGATAACACAGAGGTAGAAATGAGTACCTGGGACTGGAAGGTGCTACCTTGTTCCATCAGCATTTTGATTTGAAATTGTCAATGGATTTTTAAGGGTGGCCAGTAAGCCAGAGCCTGACAGAGTGCTTGTGACAATGGTTGCACATCCATCTTTCTAAGCTGTTGGTCCTGCACACATAGAGTCTCTGGCTGTCAGTGAAGGCATTGCATCTTTTGCAGATCAGACAGATTCGGAGCTTTTCTATAGGGAAGTAGTGCCAGCTCAATGTGTCTAGAAAAAAAATATGTAGTTTTCGCTGAGTTTCGAAGGGTAACCTTTCAAGGGGTTTTTAAGATTTAAGAATTATTCAACATTTGTACCCAAAAGAGTTTTTGTCAATGACAACAGCTGTCTGAGGCATTAGGCTTAAGAGTTTTCTCTTTCTTTTCTTTCATTTTTTAAAATGAAAACAGGGCTGCTGTAACAAGATACACCATGTGCACGATATCCTGCTATGGCAGCATTGTAGCACTACAATGCAGGCAAGGAAGGAACTTCTTTCCCATTACAGACTCTTTCAGTTTGTTCTTTTTGATGTAGGACAGAAATGTAGCTCTCTTTGTAACCAAGACAATGTATTGTACCAATATTCTATATATAATTGTAATTTTGGATGTTGTATTAGAACATGAGCAGTAACTATGCTATTCACATGTTGCTTGTTCTTTGCAAGTTTCTTTTCCCATAAACAACCTCACCCAAAACCCCTCGCTAGAATACTGTAAAGAAATAGAGTTCCCAGTAACTAGGATGGATATGCCTGCATTGAGGAAAAAAAACCCAAACATATTCATTTGGGAATTACCCTGTTTATATTGTTGTTAAGTCACTGAACATGTCCATGGTGAAATATAGACATATTTACAGAACTCTGTACAGTGACTAACTGAGTTTCAGACTTATGTAGTTAATAAAAAGAGCCAATTCTCTTCAGACAGCTTTGAATTCTTATTAAATGTATAAGTTTTATTTTAGGCAGCAGGTTTCTACATACTGGAAGCCTCAGGCTGAAGCAAAAAGAAAAGGGAACTTGTATATATTTGTAAGTATAGTTCAGAAAGGAAAATTTCCATTTCTGTTGCCAGGATTTCAACTGAATTAGTTTTAAGATGGTTTTTTATCCCTTTAAGAAGGTCAGGTAAGAAACACAACTTCAGGAGAACGTAATTTTATTTCTGGTTCTTCTGGCTAATGTACTTGAAAGGTAAGCAATGGATGTTTCTTAATAAAAAAGAGCAATAGAAATAGACCAGAGAATTTTCACTAGTGTTAATGGGACTAGTTGTAGAGATGTTACTTACAGTAAGGAATGAAAAAAGAAGGTCTGAATTAATAAAGCTTTACAGTAGTACTATGTAGTAAGTGTAGAAACTTCTTGTTTCTTTTACAGCTTGAAAACTAGGGCAAAGAGAAGTCATATGACTTGAGTAGACCACAGTTTTTGTGTTAGAGCAAGGAAGTGAATTCAAATTATTAATTCTTGACAATATCTTGTCCCACTTGGAAACCAGCTCTTTTTTAATGCTCAGAGGTGGTAAAGTCACTGATATAGTTGTGATAACATTCTATGTAGACAACGTTGTCTTACTTCAAAAATGGAACTGAATCAAAAGAAATAACACAATAAAACCTATGTTTTAAGAAGGATGCTCTTCACAGTAATACCTATGTACTTGTTCAACTTTCTACAATCACATTTTTTGGTTTACCTTGACAGAGATAGCATATTACTGAAAAGATATACTCATAATTGAGTGGCTGCCTTTGACTGCTGGGGGCTGTGTCATTCAACTTCGTCACTTCCATTTTAAGGTAAAGCGGCTCTTCTGAATTTTGCATTGTTTTCTTTTGCCTAATGGAAGGGTAAACATCCTCCTTCCTGGACACAATTTCATATAGCAGAAGGTGGGAGTGTGGAAGGGGATGTTGTTTTAAAACTGCTCTGCATACCTGCTCATGAGTGGTAGAAGTGACAGCAAATTTCACATCAAATAAGTAGGAAATACATATGTATCACTGGCATTACTGTCTAAGGATGTGTCCTTCTAGGTGCCCAACACAACAGTAATTCTTGAAGTAGCTGTTGCTATGAACAAACACGTGAGTATTTATCTAGAATGCAAAGTTTAAAAATTATTTTGAAAGCACACCACTGACATATGGCACAACAGTTTAAATGAGACAAGCAGAGTCATTGTTCTGATACAGACATCACAGATAACAGTAGCAGAAGTAAAACTCATGAAAGGTGCAGAGCCTTATGGACTGATTTACAGAGAAACTGGATGTGACAACGCTAGTCAGTCTAAAAAAGAAATAACAGCCCACAAGTTAAAACAGTGAAACAGCTTTTCCTTTAAGTGTAATCATGAAGATACACAGACGAATGTAGGAGGAATAAAATAAATCAGCTGTTAACAACCTCTTTGAATACACTTTTAAAAGAGAATAAAATTGCCTTCTAGTGCTTTTTAGAAATATTTTAAACTTCTCATTCTTTTAAAAAAATTAAAATATGTCTTGATTCTGTATATATTAGAAATGAATTGTTGCCCAATTCTGTGAGCAGTTTCGCATCGTGTTATGTCAGAATGACAACTGTTAGCGTGAGAACAGATATCCTTCAACCCTATTTTTAACAAGTGCAGTAAGATGACTTAACTGCCATCATCTGTCATGATTTTGGCCTCCAATTCAAATCCATTTCATGCAAAATTCTGGGGATGAAACGGGCTACATGCTGGAAAGAGAAAATGAAGGAATTTGGGTCAGAGAATGTTCCAAGTTTGATTGTTCTGTGCCAAAACCAGTGCAACTTTCTGCGTAGAATTTACAAATCAGGAGCAGTATGTATGATTGGGACTTGTAAAAAAAGAGCACAGCATAAATAGTCTTGATGTAAGATGCTCAATAACATCAGTTTACCTAGGGAAATGATCCCATAATCTTTTTCAAATCCTAATGGGATCTTTCTGACTTTATCTCCTCCCTGTTCCTACAAAGGCTGGTATTCTTTTTGTTTCTGACTGAGTTATGAACCTGATCCACGGTGTTAAGCAACTGTAGCAATCAAGCCTCAAGTTGTTTTAGGTCTGTCTTTCCATTACGATACTCTATGCAGTATTGAAAGTTATACTCATGGAACTGAAAGAGCAATGTAGACTCTAGTTCTGCTGAAACATCGAACAAATTAAGTAACTAGAATTGCTCAAAGCTGAATCAAGACTTTCCTAAAGTTCAGAATGTGTGTATTGGTATGGTCTTGTTTACTTCAGGTGTGATGAGAGTACATTTTTAGTTTTAAAATAGAAAATACTGTTACATTATAGTTTTTGACACAAACCAACTGAAAATTGAGTATTGGACAGTATTCTACTTTTTCATTCTATCTTTGCAGCAACTGCCAAATCATGAAGAAATGGAATATTGTTACCCACCTATGCTGAGAAAAAGGGATTTTATTTTCAGATGTTGAGCATCTCAGCAGATATATAGTTGCTTTAAACAACTCTGTTGCTATGGCCTACTGGGTGCTTAAACCTGAGTAGCTTAAAATTACTTTTCTATCTTCTTCATGTTTTGCGTTTTTGAGGGATAATGTCTTTTGTGTCAGCTTGTTTTCAGTGAAGTGTAAAACACCTTACAGAATAACTTTACAGCTTTTGGTATTTTAGACAGTATTCTTTCCTGCATTCATTTTTTTCCTCAGAATAATTAAAAGAAGAGCAAAATACCAACATTAACAATAAATGCATTTTAAATGCTATTGTAGGCTTAATTATCAAATGATGTGGCTAAACAATATTTAGGCATCAATGGCCAATATTTGATTATTATCATCATGAACACTGAAAGTAGAGTATCATAGAGCAGACTGAACAACAAGGGAGGTTTGGAAAGCAGACATTAATTAATTCGTTTCTGCTCCCTGGAGAAGGCAATGGGTATTACATAAGATGACCCTCCCATGCTCAGGTCTACTAGTATTGACGTTTCAGGAAAACCCCAGCTTGGTTTTCTGGCCTCTGGTTACACATGTATGAACAGAACAGCTATGCAGCTATCCCATAGCCAAGTCTTCTTGATCATTCCCCTCTCTGAATGTAGCCTACTTATAGACTGCATTAAAAATTTGGCAGTATACTATTCTGTCTCCAATATTTGTATATTTTGGATAAATATCCATATTTACAAATTAGGTTCTGCAATTCGTATTTTCTGTTTGTTTGTGTGGGGGTTTTTTCCCCTGAAATTTTTATTTTAATGCAGATTTTCAAATCTATGACTATATTCTGGTTACTTTAGCAAAACACTGCTTACTAGTTAAAATGATGGATATTTGATCATCGCATGGTGGCAGAGGTAAAATAAAGTGCTGTTGTGATATATATTCTAAATATTTATATAGATGTTTTGTTTGAGAACTACCATTCTACTTTAATGAGATTTTATTGTTTATTTTGCAATCAAATCTGTAGACCTGGATATCAGGGGCACTGAGTTATCTTGCGTGTGCTTTCACAGAACCATGTTAGTCTTCCTTTGAATTGTGATCATGTATCTTCTGAAATAATACACAAGACTATAGGTTAGAAATGCATGAAGAACCTTAAACAGAAAATAAGTGCATGAACACACCGCTTTGAAAATCTTGTAGCCCCTGTTATGTTGTTAACACTTGTTATTAGTGGTAGGAAAGCATAATTCTTACAGTGCTTTGCACCTGTGGATTTAAAAAAGGACTTTGCAAAGGATTGTTGTACCTATTTGCAGATGAGAAGATTGAAACAGAGAGAAAAGCAGCAATTTATCCTAGGTCACCTGAAAAGCTAATGATACAGCTGGAAGGAAAACCAATGAATTCTGAGGTCAGGTCTGGTTCCTTATTCACATGTTACACTGCTTCTTTTGCTGTTCTTAATTTCCAGAAGAAAACACTTGCACTATAGTTTCCAAGTAAAATGTGGTAAGTATTCTGAGAAAACTGTTGTGAATTTTTACTTTTGTTATTTGCTTCTAGCAACATTATACTGTTAACCATGTTGAGTCTAATCATAGAATGATAGAATGGTAGGGGTTGGGAGGGACCTTTAGAGATCATCTAGTCCAACACCCTTGCAGAAGCAGGGTCACCTAGATCAGATCACACTAATACTAGCTGATATCACTGTAATTCCAATGTTGTTTTTGGAAATCTATTAAATTATGGTATATTTTTACCAATAACAATGAAGGCAGTTTAGCCCGAATTTTCTCCGCTGGAATTCCTGATGTTCTGTCTTTAAACAGATGCCTCTTACTGCGATATATCTCAGTCTGTTTATAAAAATAGAAACTGTACCAAAGCAAAAATGGAAGAATGGCCTTAACTTTACATTAAGTGAAGTTCTTATTCAGATTCCAGTTATTAAAAAAGGCAAACCAGAATTATTTTTCTTATAGTTCTTGCCTATACATGAAACTGTTCAGTTTATTTCTATGAGTGATATCCTGCTCCTTGGTAGATTCCTAGAACTGCCATTATAAATCTTAAGTACTAAAGGTCTGTTTCCTCAAGAAAATGCTTTTCTTGCCACAATACTAACAAAAACTGCATTTATGTTTTCAGCTTTCTGATGGAAACAGTACTGGTTACAGTTGGTTGAAAATCTTTTAACAAGCCATTTTCATCTATCTAGTGTAGCTAGTTCATTTAGCTAGTCTTACAGTCTTTGAGTCTACTGAGACTACTTAGCTACCTCACTCTGACTCATTAGTAGTATGTATTAATGGGCTTGCAGATGACTTTACTAGAAGAAGGTAAAGTTGTCCCTCTACTGTTGTAAGCAGGGCTCGTAAGCCACAAAGATCTGCAGACTTTCAAGCAGGATTTAGTATGACTAATCATGATCCCACTGGATTTGACTGACATTTTGGTAATGGCTTCAGTGCAGCTGAAATAAGCCTTTAAGAATCAGACATTTTCTGCATTAAAAGGATACTCTTCATATTAGTGCAGCAAGCCTAACAATGAGAAATGGCTATTTTGTGCACTAAAACAAGAGATCATGTGAAAAAGCAAGGTAACAACCCAGTGTTTCAGTGTATACACAAGGCTTTGCTCAATTGAACAAACACAAGCAGATTTAATTCTGATGCTTTCTAACTTGTGCATGCTTGACTTTACAAGTCAATAATACTTTTCAAGTCAGACTATGGGTACATTATCTGAAATTGAATAAATGCCTTTTATTGTCTTCTTAGAAGAGGCTTTTCCCATGAGACAGTGCAGTAATATACAAAGTGCCTGGACTGGTTAAGATGTATAGGTTTTTTTCTGAAATTTGCAAATTATTTATTATATATGCTTTGAAAATATTACTGAATTTTTTATTTGTATGAAAACATAATAATGTGATGGTTTTTGACATCCAGATATGACCTTTACTATCTTGGAAAAACAGGCTTCTAGATTCAGGACTCTGATGTAGTGTGTTCTGATTATTAAATGAGGAGACCAAAGTCTATTTTCTCTAACGAAATCCAAACATTTATACATAAATTTCAATCCATAAATTAATGTAAGAATGATTTTGGTTCTAAGATCACAGCTAGTTACGTGTGTTCAGACTCTTAATTTTTTCATCATAACTTTATTGCTGTTGCCTTCTTTATAATTCCTGGCTAAGATCAAATGACATCATTTCATGTGGCCTTTTGAGAGGTGCTGTTTCTTCAGTCTCAAAGTTTCTTTTTTCATTCAGTGCTGTATATTGTCCAGAGATCTATTTTCCACAGAAAATTAATTTTTTAGCGTCCTGGTACAAAAAATGGCAATAAAATGTTGTGAGTTTTCTAAGTTGAATAAGAAAAATCCTGCCATTGATGTTTTTTATTGAAAAAAAAATTAATTACTTTTGAAAGCTTTTTTAGTCATCTTGGCAATGAGCAGTATATAGAAGTGAAGAATATGTGACTCAGGAGAAAATATGTTGGTACTCATGGTGGGAAAAGCATCCAGTTGTATTCATATAGAGCCTGAGCTGAGACCCAGGAGAGCAAACAGAACACTATTCATTACGCACCACAGAAAATCTGTAGTTGATGTAAATTTTCATAACTCAGTTGATTTCAGTGAAGCTGTGCTGATTTATATTTGCACAGTGGTGGAATTTTCTTTGTTCGCTTAAAAAATAGCTGTGCTTAATATTGGAAAGAACAGCAAAATCACGTTCCCTGACTTGTATCCTTGTCCTCAGTGAAGTTCTTCTGGATTTATGTTCATCAAGCTAGGCTCAGAATATGGTTCAATATATACAAAATACTGAGAGGCAGATGTATCTCTTTTTTTCCCTTACTGCATTGAGCCACTTTGTAGAATCAAAGCTATTTGAAAGCTGAGCTAACTGGATGGTTGGGAATTTCCTTGTAGAAGACTATCCTGGGGAGACATAGAACAGGGGATTGCTTGATTGCAGGACTATTGAAAAGCATTTGGCTAGAGAGTATTGTTGGGCACAGGTGATTTTAAGATGCTAGAATGACCTGCGGGGCTGGCATAATGCAGATCATTCTTAACGCTGTCACTTATTGCACTGGGTCTAAGATGGCTGTGGGATCAGTGGCTAGATAAGGGAATGAGCCCCCTCTTTTCCTATCTGTATGGGATGCATCTCAGCTTCAATGAGAAGTGAAGTTATTATTCAGTCTGTGAATAATAATTTTCACTTGAGAAGCCAGAGTTTTATGTTTTCCTTTTGAGGAGAACTGTTTTGTATGCAAACCTTCTCAAGCATCAAGATGAGAGTATTCTCTAAGGTGTGTTACTGCTGCTTCAAGTACATGGTTTTGCAATTCATTAAACTCTGCTGTCTTGCATGAAAATGTTAGTTCCTATATAAACCTATAACATACATTTATCAAATGGCACGTATAACCATGTTGAAGTACATCTCTATTAATTACATTTCAGTTACTATGCAATTTGTGAATTTAACAAGTGTTACAGAGCAAAGAATATCCTTTCAATGCTATGGGAAGAAACCTTAGATGTTTCAAATCAGGAATGTTGCAGGTTTATTATAGCATTCCTACAACTATTTCCTATACCAAGAAAGATTTTTTTAGAATTCTAAATATTATTATTTTCTAGTGGTTAAACTGGCTTACCCATTAAATATCCAAGTCACAATATGAATTTGATCTATAATGTCCCAAAAGTCTTGTCTGTATCTACCCAAGACACCACCTTGTTCTCCAAGGAATGTTGTGACAGCTGACATTTTTTAATAGTCTGAGCAAGTAGTTACCACATGCAAATGGATGGCAGCTAACTTTTCAGTCAGAAGCCTATCACAGCTGAATTGATGATATATGTCGTATTGTGGAATGATATAGGAAAATATATCAAATGCAACCTTGACATATTTACAAAAATTTCTTCTTGTACCGTTTGCATTGTTGAAATTTATGCCTTCAGTTAGATGCAATCAGCCTGTACTTCTGTTGTTTATACGAGTGTAAATTGGCACAGATGTGAATGCCCTACGCTATGTACAGTTAACAGAAGACGAAACAATTGGCTGTTTTGTAATTTAAGTAATTGTAATTTATAAGAGTTGCATAAAAACTTAATCCTGCTGCTGCAAATATTTAAAGGAAATCTTGGCCAAGCATCATGATGCTGGAAGACTACCATTAGAATAAGATTAATGTGCATTTCAGTATTTATTCATATGGGATTTTCATTTTTAGTTTCAGCCCATATCCATAGTTGCTCTCAGTCAAAACATCTGTCAATATTAAAAGAGAGTGTTTCTGCTTGTTAAGAAAACAGTGTTATGAAATGTGAGGATAGAATAATCACCTCTCTAATACAGCATTAAGAAAGTCCCTGCATGGAGAAAGACATATTTACACTTGCTTTATCTTATGTGGGTGTAAGAGAAAATGGAAGTGTAAATCTCTGTAGGATAATAAAAGGTATAATTTAGAATCTCTTCATGAGATTAATGCCATCCAGTTTTTTTTTCCTTTTTTATTTTGTGCAATTAATATTTTCATGGGTTACAGTTTCCTTATCAATCAAAATAATCAACTGAACATACTCTAATTACAGGGTTTTAAGAACATTGAGTTATTTTTTTTAGGAATAAAATTGTTACACAATAATTTTAGTGTAGACTATTAAAGCCATTAATTTAATAGCCACTATTTAATTGCCAGGGGCTTATTATTAATTATATTTTATGATACTGTTTTAAGTTTAGGAATCTAGGCATTCTAGAAATGTGATACTTTGTGATAATAAAGAAATAGATATACAAGAATATGTAAATAAGTGATTTTTCTAGTATCAGTGTTAACACTGATTACTAACATGCAATAAAAATACAGATGTTTAGTGAGATACTTTGTATTATTAAGTCTATTACCAGATGTTCATACTTTAAAAATAAGAGCTATTGTGTTAATGAACTCTGTTCAAAGACTCTGAACATCAGAGGCCCCTTAAAGCTCTTTGTTACTGCTTTGTAAGAAATGCTGGAAGGCAGCATAATTAGGGGTTTGCTTGCTAAACTAAACCAGAGGTCACTACTCCTGGCTCTCCTGAGTGGTTTGGCATTTTGCCTCATTTTCTGTGTTTCAGTTCACTATAAGTGAAAGTAAGGGTAGCAGTACAAGGCTGCTTGAAACTCCCAATTGATTTTGGCAAAAAATATGAGTGTTACAGGATGTTGTTCTGTAATTTTGTTGCTAGGAGTTAGTGTTCAACATACTTGTTCTGATAAAGCCTCATCCCATTCTTATTTATCTACTTTGAAACATTACTTCTTGTTGCATGTGAATACCCTCAGACAAATGATTCTTGTGATCATTTTGTCTTTTTAAACTGTGGCTTACTTATTCTCTGATTTTTTTTTTCTAATGCTTTGCAATTAGATTAGATCCATTTTCTCTTTTTACAGATTGAAAATGGTTTCTCTTCGAGGTTAAACTTTCGCATTCAATCTATAATTGGAATTTAGTTTTCATTTCTGAGTTGTAGATCATTTCCTATGTCAGGAAACCTTTTAAGAATCTCTTCCTATATGTTTTTTTTTTTTTAAGATGGCTTTTATGTGTTCATTTAAACTAGTCAAATGAAAGAAAAGCTTCAGTATTTTCTGGAATTTAATGGGGTTTAAACATTTGTTACTGATGTCACTCTGAAGTTTGCTTTGGTTCTCTTCTTAAAATCCTTTCTTGTAAACTCGGGCTTTAAGCTATTTATTTTCAGAACATAGTAGAAGTATTTCTTAAATATCCTTGTGTGAAACATACTGCAAAACTTTGGTGATTCCAGCTGTTGGGAAGTATATTTTGGTCTGTCCAAGAAAGCATTACTCAATTATCACTGATTACAAACTCCACAGAATATGCTGAGCCTTACTGACAGTGTCTTCTCCCAATCGCTCTACCTTGCTTTGTCTTTGTTCATCATATGACAGTGATTATGCCACTATTTTAGATATCAGTTCGGAACAAAATGAACCATTATGATCTACTTCCAGAAAAAAATAAAGGAACTGAATAGGCTGTTTGTTTTTCCACTTAACAAAGACAACCTTTGTCAAGGCTCCTAAGTGAACAGTTTTGTGTACTATGTAGAAAAGTAGGCGTGGTTTGCCTTTGATCCCAAGAAACATACAAAACAGGAAAAAAGGGAGAGGTGGAATTGGGTAGATGTGCCAGGGAAAATGCTTTCAAAATACCTGGCACGTTTTGTATGCTGCATTATTACAAAGACAAATATTAATCCTTGATAAGTGAGCTTATGTCATATATAATTTCTGTCAGAACACAGTTAATAGAATTAGAAAAAGTGGAGATGCCATTGTAGTCAAACAAATCCCTTTAGCCTTTCCTAAAATGGAAGATGAGAATACTCTGCTTTGCTCTTTAAACATTACCTCTGTACATTGCATCCTGTGTCCAGGAAAAATAACAGACTTGTTTTGCATCATTGCTCCAAATACCTACCATAATATGAAATATTACCAGATAGATGCTTCCAAACCACAGTCTTCAGGATTTGAAAGTGCTTTTCTTTCTTAATAATTCTTCAACTTGTCTCTGCTTTACAATTGCCAATTGCAGAGCTTGGTCAATCTGTGTTTCTTTATGCCATAAATGTCAGAAAATAGCCGTACATCCTTTCTTCAATCTGATATAAATTCTGGAACACTTTTTTTCTTAGGTAATCTTAAATTTAAAAGTAATAGCTATACTTAGCTTTTATGTTGTACTTTACTGGATAAAAATACCCCATAAAAATTAATTAGGGAAGGTTTAATGAATAGCATTCTTTTTTCTTCTGCCTCTCATTGTGATAATTAAAAAGGTTTTTATTTTTGTACTGTGAGAAGCCATACTGCATCAAGGCCAACAGAGTGTTTACAAGTAAGTGATATATGAGCTCTGTGTAGCCATAAAATACAGTAAACTGACAGTGACTTGGCTCCTATAAGTTTCTGTTACTACATATTTGTAATTTTACTTGGAAAATTGTGAAAGTTTATTTATATAAATGCTAATAACATTGGTAATAATTGTGTCCAGGATCAGCATAGTACATTGCAGCTTTGATTTAAATCAAATGTGAGAAACTTGACAAGCCCATAGCTGTCTACAATAGATTTTTTCCTCGTATGCTCCAGGTATCAAAGTTAGAGTTGCAAAAACATTAAAGAATGAACTTCAATTTACAAATCTGTCAATAATGGCAGCAGCAGCATTATGATTGATGTAATATATTATAAGATTTCATGGGGGAAACTCAGCACAAATGACTTCTTATGTATAGATTTTACAAGTAGTAACATTTAGAATGATTAAAATCTAATATGCTTCTCTACAAAACCACACACCATAAATTTCAGCTATTTGTTCAACTTGTGAATCAGTAGCTTGTCTTCAGATACTTGTGGCTGACAATTCTTCAGGTCCTTCCAAGAGTCAGGGATTATTACAGTGTTTATTTTTGACATTGCAAGCCTTATATTTGGCTGTTTAGAAGAATCCTCTTAATCCAGTTTACCAAGCAAATGATACCATTTGTTGTGTTATTGTTGACTCTTCTATCTATTCTTATTCCTTTTGCAAACATTATCAGCTTTAATTCTGTATTTGTAATGGAAGAACGCATTATGTTGTTGGCTGGGAATCAGTCCTCTAGGTCGCTTTTCACCTTAAATCATAAATAATTGGTAAGTACTTACTAGAGAAATGTAGTATCAAGAAAGTATCTTGCAATTTGATATTGCAATATAATTTCTGGGTATCTTGTTTCTCAGAATCAGAAACTTGTGCTGTATTAAGTTCAATGCTTAAAACATGTTCAGAAAGATACTGTTAACAGGTTCTGTCATTTGTTAGTGGGAGTATTTGATCTGACAAGACTTATCTTTCCCCAAAACCTGTGGAGTAATAAAAAATATAATTAATCCATTAAGAGTAAGTAATAATCTTTAATCAGATATTGCATGAAATCAATATTGAGGTGGATGACTCAGAGCAGTGTAAGTCACACTATTTACTCTTTTGAAATATTGTCAAAACAATGAAATTCTTTTAGCCCTATGGATTTTTCCAAGACAGATTTATTGTAGGGGAAGTATATCTGTTTTCTCAAATTGAATAAACAGAGCAAAAGTATATCTTGAGACATGTCTAAGATGCTATCTGTCTTCTGATGCCATTCTGCAACAGTAGAGAGAATTGAACTGGATTTGGCATTAGTAAATTTGACTAGGAAAGGACTATTGGGAGAAAGTTCTAGCATTTGGAACTTGTCATTTCTTTGAAGGTACCATACCTATCTTGTGACTTTTTTTGAAATACAGCAGAGCATGCCTATTCAACCAGGCTTTCAGAGCAATGTGAGCTCGTTCCCTTTTGAATAGATTTGAGTACTAATAGATTAATAGATTTTTAATCTTAATGTTGGAGGCTTATGTTGCCATAATCTTAATTCTCAGGGTACTTTTTTTTGTACACAATGAAAACAAAACCTGGAAAAGAAGGAGAAGAAACCTTGGGCTATACACTTGTACTTCTGTCTTGTCAACAGTGGTTGGCTTCTCTAAAATAAGCAACTTCCCTGGATTTCCCATGTCCTTCTTTTTTAAATGTGTGTAAAAAAATATAAAAAAATTAAAAGGTCCCTATAGTTAAGTGAAAAATCCTTGAACTGGAAAATCAACCACCTTTCTTCACTGGTGAGAAATACAGAGAGCTGCTAAAACCTTAGCATCTATTATCATACCAGAGTTGAGCATAGGTGTAGTGAGAATCTCAATAGATTTATCTGTGAACTCTGCTCAGCAATTCTTAGAAGGTACAGAAGGAAGCTTTAAATTGCAGTCACAGCCTGTGATCCTGTAGCTATTCTGATATTGAGCCTTTTGCCCCCAGACAAGACAACTATTGTAACTTGTAGTAGTGTCAGAAGTCTCATATAGGAATTGAAGGATTTAGAAATAATTTTCCCAGCTCTCTGCTCCATGTTCACTTCCTGCACAGAGAAATGCATTAGACATCTAGTATTGACAAAATTTTCCTCTGCAAAGTCCTCCTTGAGGCAGCTTTTGGTTTTGCACTACAGAAATTTTTACTAAGTTTTGAGGCACAGTATTTTTCACAAAGATATAATAAAATTAGATTGTTTTAAACCTGTAAACATCATCCATCCTAACATTAATAATTTGGTCAAGAGTTAGTGAATACAGATCCTTGTTCTTACCCACACTGCATTGCTTTGACTTATTGTAATGCAATAGTCGTTTCAGTTGTAGAGAATTATCTCGTGTATGACCTCAGTTTCAGCTTAGAGAGTGCTTAGAAACATTTAGTCTTATCGGTCAAATCAATGGAAAGCAGTTTGCATAATGCAGTATAAAGGACTTGCAGTAGTATTGCTTAAATCAGGTAGAGGAGATGGAATTGGTTCTTACTTGTTGTTTACTATTTCAGCTTTATTAAGATCTAATCTCTTTTTAACATTATGGAAAGAAAGTGCTGCCCTTGTTCTGTCTTGTTGGCCTTTTTCTACGTAATTATTTCCAATTTTAAGCATTTTAACTTTTTCTTTAGCCTTCTAACTTGAGTACTTCCCTCTGTTGTGTATATTTTAGAAAACTTTAGCTCGTAACTTATTCCTCAGGTTAGAAGTTAACTCTTAACAGCCCCACAGTTAGCTAAGCAGACACCGTCTTCTTACCTCCACCCTTGGGACCCAGCTATATATTGATGTGTGTTACTCATTCAGCATCAGTCAAAATGGTTACATCTACCCTAATGTGAATATACACTTTGCTTTTGTACTCAAGGATGTCCAGAATGCTCAGTGCTTTGGTTTTATACTTGCTGGGCTAGAAACTAGAGAACTCAATTCAGTGCCAAAGTTGATTTTTATTTTTTCACCTGATTTCCTTATCAGTAAAAAAACGCCTGTTTTCACACATACACACATGTATATGCCCACATCCATGTGCATTTCCTTAACAACTCAGCACAGGGCCACCTTTTCAGTGATAGTTCATTGTTAACTTGTATTAAGTAGATGAAGCACTGATCTTCATGTTGTAAACTGCCTTACCTTGGAATGGTGTGAACTGTGAACAGAACCATGATGAGAATCTTTCATTTAGCTGGACTAAACTGTTTTTATCTGACTTGCATCACATCTGTTTTGGATAGCTTTTCTGTTCTAGTGCATGAAAATCTGTGTTTGTACATACATAGGTGTAGTGTGTGGGAGGAAGTCTGTGTGCATGGAGGGGATTATGATCGATGCACCAAATGAGACCATTCCAAGTAGCAGCTGGCCTGCTCAGCTCTGCGGCATGGTGCTACACACAGGCTGGCTATGCCAGAAGCAAGTTGAAGACGCAAACTTCTCTCATATCATTGCAGTTCTTTGCAAGCTCAAAATTTTCTGCAGAGCAAACTAATCTTCACTGGGTTTATTCAGTATTACAGGTTAGTCCATTATTGCTTGTCTGCTGGTAATGGTGTGCTGCTGATGGGATTGAGATTCACCACTCTTCCCCTGGGCCATTTCCTTCTTGCCTGCATTGGCGAGGAAGAAATGTGGAAAGAGCTCCCTTTCCCAACACCTTGAGCCCCTATAGATAGACAATGGTAGCTACAGGCACCTTCTGATAGCATATTATAGTTTGTAGACAGTATTTCATCCTCTGCACATGTGATGGAGGTGCCATTGTTTCTGAGCAGTAATGAAGCCAAACACAGAGTGTTCTCTCTTTATACCATATCTTTCCTTTTCTTTTTTTTTTAAATCTAAGAAAGTATTTCTGTTATATTTTTAAGTTAGTCCCTGATGCCCAGTGTAGATTTTGCTTTTCAGCTAAGTATAATTTGGTATTTTGCCAGGAGCATAGATACCTGTGAAGCACAGGCTCTGACTTTTTTAAGAGATGCTTTGGGATTGTGTTTATCAGATTCAGGGAAACCATACCTTATTAAGTGAGTTTTTTTTTTTCCCTACCTGAAGGTTGAAAATATTTTTTTTTTTTCTGAAGTACATCAAAACTAGTACATGACAGGGCAATTACTTTATTTTAATTTATTCAGTAGTAAGCAGTAAACAGATACTTTCTCATACCCACTCAGTATGTTTTGTATACGCATTTTGGTTTTGTGGAGGCAGATTGCTGTCAAGTTAGAAGCTTCAACACCATTAGGATGATCTCTTCATTAGTATCTATTGACAGAATTTTGATCATATGGTATTAGCTGAGTCTGAGACTGAGTATTGACTCTGGCAATGTTATTAGTTATGATATAGTAGCTTTATTCCTCCAGCTGATTCTAACTGGTGCATGGTTTGGCTCTGCATGATAAATAGCCAGTGTTAAAATAGTTTTAGATTTCTATTCAATAATTTACATGAATAATAGCATTATGTTTGCTTTTTCACTTTCATCTGTGAATCCTGCATTGTTGTAGCAGAGCAATTGCTAAACAGGAAAGGAGGAGGCTGCTTGCTTTCCAGAACAGTCATAGCCTGGAAGCTTTTCCTGGGATGGTGGGAGATGCAGTTTTTGGGCTTTAAAGCTAAGGAGGAAATTGAATATAGGTCTCTCACTACTTAAAAGAGTTTTTTGACCTCTAGTCTACTACTGAAATAACACATATTGACATACACACCTGCATCTTAGAAGAAAAACTTTAAAACTCTTTATTAGCCTGGCCACAGAATGTCTTTAACATATCCTCAGATTAGACCCCCCAGCAAACTAGATTTTATGAACTGCTCAGAATGAGTAATACGAGCTATGCAAAGAGGAGAAGCTCTAAGTATTCAGGGAACTTCAAGGTCAAAAGCAAAGTGTTTGGGAAGCAGAGACTCATCTCTGGTTGGGAGATTGTTTTGGTTGTAGTTTGAGATGCATATGCAGATTTTTTTTTCAAGTAGTATAAACTTATTTTATAGAAGTATTCCAGTACTGTCTTCAGGGTCACAGGAGAATTTGCATTTTTACAATATGAAATAAGATGAAGATTAACTAGTTGAGATGACAAGTGCTTTTCAGGAGCCATTATTTCCACTGAGAGATAGTTGAGTGGTTCTCAACAATGTATTCAAATGTTATTTTTGGTGAATCTGAGTACATCCATAGTTGAAGCACATGTATTGCTGTGTCTGTTGAAAGTGTAACATAATACAAATTAGGCAAGGAGATTTTTAAACAGCTCTGTGATTTTCTGCAAGTTTGATAGCTTTTTACACTTTTAGATTGTTACTCTGTACAGTTACTTGCCTTGTGTTCACAAGCCAAAAAAAACCAGACAGGTTTGTGTGTGGAAAATCTATGCTCTGTGTGTTGGACCAGCAGTTAACTGGATAGAAGTAAAAGGCTTTACGGTGGCTTCTCTGTTGTAGGATGCAATCTGTTATTCATGACATTAACCTGCCTTGGCAAGTTTAAGTGTGTTCCTAGCATTTAACCTCAGATATATGTCAAAATCTAGAAATTATACTGTGACAGAGAATCTACTACTTTGATCCAAGCATATCTTCATAAGCCTCTTGCATCTCTGCCAGTCATTATAGAGAGGAAGAATGTGAATGGCTAGCCTGGATATTACTAGATTTCAAGTATATTGGAGAGAAAAAAAGACATCTTTGGCTGTTGCCTTGCTAATTCATCTTCATTCTGAATGGCAAACAAAAAGCCTTCAGAATATAAATAATAAATGCTTCTTTCAGCAGTATAGAGTGCTTTATGTTTTGAAATGATGCCAATTTATTGGATTATTTACTTGTAAATGGATGACATTGTTGCATCATACTATGCTGTTTTCTAGACTCTGTGAAGGTCTTTATCTGTGTTCATAACTGTTGATTTTATATAATTACTAGCATAAACTATCATATGCTGCAAATTAAACACAATAAAAAAGAAATGAATATTCAGGAAATTCTTAGCAATTTGTAGTATTTTGTATGAGCTCAATGCAGAGGTTTAGGAGTTCCTCTCAACTGTTGACAAGTAATAGATGATTTTGTTCAACATATCTAACATATTTATGTGTGTTCTTACTAGGATAATTGTGAATTTATCTTACCTGATCTGTCATCATTACATTAAATCCACATTAATGACAACAGAAAATGAAATAAAAATCCATCCCTTCCCTCCACCCATTGCCCCCCCAACATTTCTAACTGTACAAATAACTGAAAATGTGTTGTGGCACTGACTTCAGTTCCTTTACAAGTCTGTGATCCTCTCCAGTTTCTTAATGTATGAGGCTTATGTTAGTATACCTTAGGCACAAGACAAAACTATAAATAAGCTATCCTTCATAAATTCCTTTCAAAATCAGAGTATGAGTCTCTATAAGGTTCCAGCTATCTCTTAGGAGACAAATGCTGGCTTTGCAAACAGTGAAAAAGATATTGCCTACCAGTAAACCACAAGGTGAAATGTTTGCAGCAAAGACTGAGTTAACCTTGGATTTTCTCGGTAATGGCTGCAGTGTTTCTTTGCATAGATCTGAAAAGTAACTCATCGTTATGTTTCATAGTAGTGGTATCAGTACATAATGCTGAATATACACAGAGGGCATGCAGATAAGATGATATGGTGGGTCTGCAGTGCATACAAAGAGACACATGGGCATTGCACATTTTAATAAAGGGTGAAAAAAAATATTTTCCCAAAGTAGGCAATTTGTATGACTGGTCTTTTCAGAAAGAAGTTCTAGTTGAGAATTAGAAATTAGAATTTATTGCCTGCCAGCATCCTGTTGAGATACAGTTCAAAAAAAAGCATATAAAACAAATGATAAATTTTGTGCTGAACTGCTGTTTAGTCTTTGGATGAAGTGAACAGAGGTTAGAGAAAATACGGTGTGTTGGAGAACATTTTGTGGAAGTCATAAAGTAACCAAGCTGTACCAAGCTTTAGCTTTTGCATGATTTTCCCTTTTTGATTTGAACAAATCCATTGCTAAGCCACTGTCTGCAGTTTCTTTCATGAAATGCCAGGCAGAGACAGTTGCCTTCATTTCCTGAATGTGTGGTTATATAATATGAATCCATATTAAATAGTATCTGCAGATAGAAATTTGATAATGGCATGTGAAAGATTATTATCCCATGGAAGTAAATGGGTATTTGAGCTGTCTGTATCACTGGAAGTTTTTCAAAGAAGGCAAAGCTTCAGTGCTGAATGAAGAATCTTAGCTGTCAGAAGGCATTTGATATACAACTGTATTGTAACTCAGAGAAGAGATTTGATCTCTGATTTAATTAAATTTATTTTAAAAGAAGAGGCTTCCTTCTGCCTTTTTTGAGTATAGCAAGATCTCATGAGAAAATGGTCATACTGAGACTGCAGAATGAGGTGCTTAGCTACTGTTTTGCTGTATTTGCTGCTCTCTGGACATGTATTGCCTCAGGCTGTTCATTCTCAGCTCACTGAGGCATTGCAGCTCTCACAGTTTCTTATGCTTCTTTTGAGGGCAAATGTATTTGATCTTTGTGCAGTGCAGTGTTCTGGCCCTGTTTCATCATCATGAGTTAAATCCTCTTCAGACTCCTTCAAAACCTCAAAGAGTCTTGACACAGCAGAACTTTTGCAGTTGAGCTGTATTTATGCACCAGGAGTGCGTCCCTTGCTCTCTAAGGGAGCTTTCTGCCTGGGGAGGTATGGAGATGTAGACAGTTCCTGAGCCATATCTGAAGAAAGCTCGAGTATGTGCAAGAGTTACTGGAACCAAGTGGCAATTTTGGAATAACAATATACAGTCAACAGACATAGACAATAAAAGAATAGTCACTGAATCTATGAACTCATTTAGAATTTGGCTCAATGATAATACATGGCAGCAGACCATAATCAGCTTCTGCACTGTTGGTGCAGAGGGTAATGAATGAACATTTACTGCTTCTGTTCTGAGAAGCCATACTGAGTTAGAAGCAGTATTTGGCCAGCTTGGCTTTGATTTTATCACAAGTGTCAGGGCTTGTGTCTAGACTAGTATGTTGGCAGCTAATTGATCTCCAGCATTTGATATGCTAATTATTTCTTTCATCATATGCTAATGTGTGTACAGTGAAAAAACACCTTTTAAATGCTACAAGGATATCTCTGAGGCATGGAAATGGAAAGTAAGACCTATAAGTCTTGATTTATATCAATACTATATACAAGTGACAGAGAGTTTATAGTTGTTGGAATTTAGCTTAAAAATTGAGGTGTTAAGACAGATATTGTTTAGTCATACAGTGACTGTACAGGGCATGTGTAACAGGCTCTCCTGCCAGCCCAAATAACCAGAAAATTGGTGGGCATTAGGCAATATACTGCTCTGTTCAACACACTTAATAGACCTTTACAGCTTTTTTTGTTGCTACTATATGGATGTTCTTTTCTGTGAAGTCAGTCATCTGGACTTTGTAGCTTTTATCATATTTTCTGCAGTTAGAAAATGAAAAACTAATAGTATGGAAGTGTATCTGAGTCACCACCCAGTTGTTGTCCAGGATAGCATGTACCTCTCTACATAAGACTATTTCTCCAGGTAAGTGAATTACTCACTACCTCTCTGTGAATTCCTACCATCTGACCACTTAAAAGTAGTTGTTACTTGACTGCTTTCTGAGATATGCTTGTATGCTAGATAGTTCCTTCCCAGGTTTTTTTTTGTCCTCTCCCTTGTTGGATTTTCTTCACACTCTGGGTACTTTTAAAATACAGTCTGCTGGGTCTCAGTCATTAGCTTTCTGCAGCTCCACGTGGAACTAAAATTGTACACGTTCTTCACTCTTCGAAAGAAAGGTGCCATCAAGAAGAGTTTTTGTGCACATTTTCCATTGTCTGTCTCCACTGAGATATTTTGAAGAATACTTTTATTAAATACATAAAAGCCTAAATGTTTTTGAAAGCTTTCAAAGCAAGTCTGTGGAAGGATAACTATTGAGCAGCCTTCCTGGGACACAGCTGCAAGAACACATTATTCATGTAGTACAGAGCCAGAGGCAGAACCAGGATCCTTATTGACCTTTAGAGATCAACCATGTTTGGCAATTCAACAATTTAATTTCTTGAAATATTTTTCAAAGGAAACTGCTAGATTTTCTTCTATGGAGATACCTTTTGCACAGACTAATGGGCTATCTCAGTGCCATTAAGCAGATTGTAATGAGATCACTAATATGTACTTAAAGTTTTAAATAATAGGTAAATTTCTGATCTAGATTTGGCTTCAATCCCTGGCAGCAGGTTAGATGAACACCTACCAAATGCATAAGCAGATTCTACAACTGTTACTAGGAACAGATCCCATGTCTGCTGTAATAAGCTTATCTTTATGCTCAAAGTCCTGATCACCCTCTTGTTGACTAGAGAAGGCTTTGATTCACAGGGGTATAAGAAACTGATTATTCAGCTCCACAGAGAAAACCAACACATATAAACCCATCCATTCATTTTATGGAGGAAAGTTAGTGAATTGATTGCTGAAAATGAAGTCAATGAAACTATGCTTTTATATTCTATATATTACAAAGCAATATAAAAAGCTTATATATTATAAAGCAATAAGTCAAAATGCTTTCTTATGACAAGTTATTAGGTACAATTATATTAATCCAACTACAAAATCCAGGAAATGGCCTGGAATCACAGTAATGTTCTAGGTAAAGAAAGTTATATTTTTATACTGAAATTTAGTGTGTTATATTTAGTTTCAGTTTGAGTTTCTTCAGAACTGATATAAACCTGATGACAAAGTAGAATTGCTTAGCCTGACACAAATGTAAATAATAAAAGGATCTAGCCTCCCATGAATGACATACATTCCTGCTTGTTCTAGCTTACTTTCCTGACATTTAATTTTCTTCACTTGTAAAACTGATTTTTGGAAGCAACAAAACCTGATTTTTTTTAATGCATCTGAATCTTCCTCTTAAGCTGGAGTTCTCAAGGGAATAATTTGGATGGAAATTGAGGGATAAAATGTATTCTTGCATCAAAACAAAGAGTCCTTGATAGACTTTCTCTGTGGTCTCTTACTTCCAGTTCAGGAAATTATTTCCTGGATGTATTTGAACCCCACAGCAGTAGATTTGAGAATTAATACTTTAAATACATTGTGGGCTTTTTTATCTTTTAGCCCAAAGAATTACATCTGGTTGAGGCTGTGTAGTTATATCATAACTGATCCTTTGAGGCTTCATTGATGAGGCTAAAACTTTTGCCACTTTCATCTATGTACAGAATAGATGACAAATGCCACATAAAATAATGTCTTAATATGCTTACAGCTTATTCAAACAGAACACATGGAAGTGTTATTGACAAAGCTTTGACCAGGGACATACTCAGACTGGTTAGATTATTGAAATACAGCTTTAAAAAGGGAAACAAATTTGTGAGTGATTTAAACAATGAAGAGTAGTGACTTCACTATAAAGAAATTTAACATGCTTTAGAAATCTCCCATGCAGTGGGGCACACTTTAAACAAACGTGGTTTGCAACTGTTTGTTTTAATTTTGTGTTACATTTATTTTAGCCATGTTGATGTCTCTCGTGTTTGCTTTCCAGAAATATTCTAGACAACAGGATTGATGAGTGGGAATGTTCACCAAAGAATCACAGCATCTTAGTGAGCACAATAATAATCTCCATAAGAGACAGCATCCACATGGAAGATCTAAATTTCATCCTGTCAACAGAAAAAGAAAAGATATCTTTGAAGAATCAAGTCAGATAAGTCAAATGTTTGATGTTAAAAACTTGGAAGAAAATTCTGAAAATTGCCTATGAATAAGTCTGTGGGGATGAGGAAAGCTGGCAGATAAATGAGACTGCATGAGACCAGTGAATGATCAAGAAAAAAGAAATCACAAGTAGAACATGAATTACAGAAAATACTTGTGTGTAGAAGAGTTAAAATAACAATTAAATGTGAGAAACCATTCTCCAGAAAAGTAATCTGCAAAACATATGCCCCCTTAATGTGATATATACTGGTTTTCAAATATAAACATGCCCTATTAAAATAATACCAGGTATCTCTTGCAGTCACTTCATTATGCTCAAATGCAAGGAGCTTTTTCCAAAGCATTTGTTACGTGAGAAATAAACCACATCAGCCGTTGGATTAATGGTACACAATGGATTAATTAGAGTCTGCCACTGCAGTACATTCAGTACTTTCTGACAATTCAGTAACACACCTAGGATACGTCAACTTGTATCCTGTGAAACAGATAATTCCAAAATCATTTTCTCATGTGTGATTTTTAAATAGTGCTTGAATTTTTAAACCTCTCTCATCAAATCTTTCTAGATACTCCAGGCTAGCTTCAGACAAATTAGATACACTTTCTCTTGCCCAATTGAGCCTGGAGCTATCCTGCTTCTCTTGTGTTGTGTGTTTTGAGTTCATTTGATGTCTGTTGAGAAAAGTATACAATACACTGAGTTATTTTTAGGATACTGGATGAATAGCACTAGGTAAAGAATCCATTTTATAAAATGATGTACCTTAGTAAAAAAGATCTAAGTTATGATTTCAGTTTAGGAACAAGGATTGCTGAGCTAGCCTTAGACTAGGCAGCTGTGTTCTGTGGGGTGGTGGTTTATGACACGCTAACTCAGGGGCTCCTACTTACGTGAGTGTTCACTGAGTTCGAATGACTACAGCTCAGAGACAAATACACTTCCCATTTTTACAGAGTTCCTCTAAACATTAGTATCAGATTTGCCAGTATCCATGATTTTCAATCAGATTGAAAATAAACATCTGCAATAATGAAAGTTATGGCTCAGGAGAATAATGCTGAAGTGAGAGTATACACTTGTCAAGACTGAATTTTGAGCTGTATATTTCCTCTGTGTTACTAAATATCATATTTTTTTTCCAATCTTCTTAACAGCCACAAAGAACAGTGCTGTAGATAAAAATTCTTGATAGCAGTTCTTTTTAAGTGACTCTTACTCGAATAATCTACTTGTCATAATCTAGAGTCCTCTGGTTTCTTGTCAGCATCCTTTTTGATTCAAAGTTACACTTACTAAAAAGATCAAGCCATTTAGTCAAGAATGCCAGTGCTGCAATCAGCAAGGATATACAGATCGTGCCTTTACTGCAATCTGTGAGAACTGTGGGGCAAATCTGATTTTGTAATGAACCTCATTCACAAGAGCTCCTTCCTTTTCCTTTGCACTGGAGCAATGCTTACACTTGTTCTCGTTCCAGTCTACTTTATCTTTGCACATCCTAAGCATCAAGAGCTTCTATCAAATCTATCTATGAAAAAAAGAAACAGTTACCAATTACTAATTCCACATTTGAACTACTAAGCAGAAATATTACAACCTATAAAAAGAGTTCCTTAATCATCAGAGGAGAAGATGTTTAATTTTTCCAGCAATTAGTTTCATTACTGTGGCATCAGCTCTGTCTTCTAGATTGGAAAATGGAGAAACAGGCTTGGTGATTGAGCTCAGTGTAGTATGTTTGAAAGCACAGTGGCAAGTCGGTCAGACAAGATTTTGGGAACATTCCCTTTAGGTTTAGAATACTTCCTTTAGGGGCTTTAATTCATAAACAAGATTTTAAGTAAATACAACAGGACAACACTAAAAATTAAATGTGGATGCAAATTAGTGATTATTACAGCCTCAGGTTTATGGTACTTAAAAATATTCTTTTAGAAAAATAAATAATGGAATTCCTTTATATTTTAGGGAAGAGACTAAAAAATCTCCTCCTGGTTTTAAGAACTTCACTCATCTTTTCACAGCATGGTGATGGCACATCAAGCTAGTCAAGTCCGTAACTTGTGGCACACTGCTGTGCCTGGTGCCTTTGACTTCCCAGCTCAAACAGCTAAGTACTCTTTTACCACTGCTCTGACTGAGTATGGTCTTTGGCACACAACCCAGGATCAGGATTTGAACCCACACTTTTGGATTTGTAGCATTTCCTTGAACAGCTCTGTTACTAAGCCCTTTATTAGATCAAACAACAGAAAAGAAATTCCTTGACTTTTTTGACTGTAGTAGCTCAGTGCCTCTGTAATGAATTATTTGCCATTGATCCAGACTAAACCAGCATCATACATAAAGCTTGCATGTGCTGGATAACTTCAAGTGGAAGGTATCCGGTTGCAGTAATTTTGCAAGCAGAAAGAAGCCAAGATGATTCTCTCAGTCTCAACCTTACAATTGTTGCAGCCTGTGAAATCACGTTGGACTTCCCTAATCATAGATAAAAAATAGTTTGGTGTATGCTTAATGATTCATGGAGTACAGCATGAAATAAACAGATGACTAAGGCTCTTAGCAGTGTACAAAACAGATTGATTGGCTTTTGATGTATAGACTTCTAATTAGTTTGAAAATTTGTATGTAAGTGCTCTACTTTATCTTTGTTGATCATTATATTTTTGGGTAGTTTTATGAGAGCTTAGATTTTGATTCTTTAATCCTCAGTTGTTTTTTAATCATTTCATTTAGAAGGGATTTAACTTCACAAGAACTACTGCGAAAGTGATCTTTAGTTAAACCCGTGAAGTGTGAAAATCATCTGTCAAAGCAGATGTACAACATGTCTACTGTTAATATCTCTTTGGCCTTTAATCCTATTTTTCCAGTTTGTGTGGGCACTGACAGTTAACTCAAGTTTCAATCAAACCTAGATGAATAGGATTTCTTCCTTCCCTACAGTCAGCTAGTCAGACAACCAGTGATTTTTTTTCACACTATTCACAAACTCATTAGACCTTTGTTCAGGCTGGCTGAGGCACAGCAAGGATGTAGAACATCATAGTCCAGGATATTTTTCTCATGGGCTGAAGATGAAGGATTTATGGTCCAAACGTTTTCCATTTAATTTGGAAATGAAATCTCTGGAATTTGCAATCATAAATTTTTGACAGGCATGACAGAATGAAAATATTGAGGCAGGATCTGTTTCACACATGATCTACATTGATACCATTCATTTAGTAATATTTAAAATACTGCTAACCATTTAAGTGCAAAGTACTGAAAATGTTAACATTGTGTTACTGCTGTTTTGGAAGATGTCTTCTAATGAGCAGCCATGGGTCTGCAAAGAAAGAAATTTAGTCTGAGGCATCATTTCATGATGGCCTGTTGTTTGAAAGATACTGAACAAAGCAATTAAACACAAAATTAACAGCAAACTTGGATCTCAGATAATGAAAATATAGATGTAGGTAATACTGTTCTGATACCAAGTACTATATGTATTTGCTGTTTGTGGGAGTTGGCTGGGTACTATAAAGCACATAGAAAATGGACAATCACTTCCCCAAAGATCTTGTCATCTTAAATGATGAAAAGATAGTGGGTTAAATCAAAATAAAACTGGGCAAGTGGCAGGAAAGATGTGGTAAATTGGTTATGAGCATTAAAATCAAATCAATTTATTTAGATCTGTCCCCCTGAAAATATGATTGCAGTCTGGAAAATAGCACTAGCACAAAGATGGGTAAATGCATTTTTTACAAGTACATTCTGAAAAGATTTGGACTGGTTATTTTTTCTCATACACAAGTACCTCTTAGTGCAAGTAACCTTACCAGACCAAGGGAAAACATACCCCACACAGGTCAGTATTGGAGCTGCTATTGATTACTGTAAAGCAAAAATTCCTCGCAATCTAGCTGCCAGTGTAAATAAACTAATCTCCAGATTCACTATCAAATCTACAGCCTGGCCCCAAGTGTTCTGTCAGAAACATACTTGGTACAGAATCCTTAGCTAAAATTATATAACCCTTTATTTTGTAATTTTCTTGTGTCAATCTTCTTCCATCTGTGTGCATTCTAGTTTCTTGCAAAAACTATATCCACAGACAGTGACTTCTTCTTTCATCAGCCTACCAGAACTCTACAGAGCCTCTCCATGGGCTGTTAGTTTGTCACACTCATTAGAACTTGAGATGAAACCTATTGAGGTGACTTATCATCTCAGAACACCAGGTGCTTTGTCACTTCATATGTCATATGGGTCAAGACATAATAGCATTTCTAATTGTCAGCCACAGAATGAGACATAAAAATAGTGAAAAGAGGAGGGAAATCCCTGTTGGGAGAACTCAAGGTTATCACTCCACTTTTGACAGAATTGAAAAACTACCTCACCAACATGAAAGACTGAGCTGCTTCTATAATAACGTTCTCTAATGGAAAGGCGCTGAAAGTTGTTCTGCTTTTTGTCCTTGGTTTCTAATCTCTCATGTACTCTTGTCTTTCTTTCTTTGTCACAAGGCAAGTACATTACAATGGATCTGTGAATTCTAGCTCTAAATCCAAGCGCATATTTTTGGCACGGTGCCTTCAAAAGTATATTTAATTTAAGATAGATATGTGAGTGTGTGTGTACATCTAGTACACTCATGTAGTAATATCAATGACTGGTACAAACATGTATTTGTGCTTTAGGTAACTGTCATAGAAAACAATACCAGAATGATAGTGAATTGTCTGGTCAAAGGACACAATTATTCCCCTGCTACTGGATTTTAAAGTTTGTAAGACTAAAAAGATTTCAAGGGCCTCCTATAAGCTTTTTGCAATAATTATCCATACTGCAGTATCTACAGATGTAACAGGAGGTAACTTACCTTGCTCCTATGCAAAGCACTGAGACACCTGCAATGGAGTTTAATAACTGTGTGTCACAGGTACTACACTGAAATCTGTAGTCCAATGCTAATGGAATTAGTAGAGAGGAAATGTATCTCACTTGCTACAGAAAGAAATGCAGTATTAGCCCTTTTCCCAGCAGCATCTTATTTTGCAAAACCACCAAATTTCAGTGGACTAAGAGGTTTCTAAAGAAATTCAAGCAGTAAATATCAATTCTGAACATGTAAAAGCATTTGATACATTGGAATATGTTTCAAGTATATACAGACTTTATATTGACAGGTATTTTGCATATCTCTAGCTAAATTATGTGGTTTGTATTGCACTTGGAATTGGGCAAAACTCTTTCAGCTCCAAGGAGATATGCATTAGTAAGAACTGAGTAAGACAGGTGAAGATCTCAGGGTCTGTTCTCCATGCAACTTAACCTATTTCACTTCTCAAATGTATTTCTAACCATGGCATTTTGGGCTAAATGCCCATAGAGTACCAGGAAGATAAGATCTCTTGCAGTGGCTGACCTGCTGTTTGGCTGGTTGATTATTAGTATCAGGGTGACAGGCAGCTTATGTGTATTCCTGGAAGAGTCTCTTATTCCTGTCCTTTAGTCAACAGCAGCATATACAATGCTGGGGCAGTAATTTTTCTTTTAAGTATCTGATGTTCTTTGAAAGTTTTTGCAGTGAATCTCTCTGACAAAGTTACTTTTTACAGCGAGTACCTCCACAATAAGTTCTGTTTTCCCTCTGTTAGAAGGAAGATCACCCTAATGAACAGTTCCCAGAAAAGTAATGTATCGTATAGAGAATCTAGAGAAATCCTGAATTTATTCAGATCAGTGGCAAAAATCCTATTGACTTAAAAGGGAATATATTCTTCATTTATGATTTTCATAGAATGGATATGGAAAGAAAAAGGGAGTATGTTTCTTAAAGTTTGCTTTCTTCTAATAGTCTGTCTGTATCCTATCTATAAAAGCCATGTAAGATGGGAATATTAAGAATAACTAAAGTATGTTGAACAAAGTCTTCATGCTGCAATATCCCTGGATGCTGTGACTTTTAACTTCTGTAGGCAAACCCAAATTTCATATCTCTGTACGTGGTCAATTGCCTCTCCCTATAAATTTCCTAATTCTAACAGCTGCCAGATACCAAGTTTGAAACATGCTTGAAAATTTTGGAATTTGGTTTTGTGGCACATCTTTGATCGGTAGCCAGGAAGGTTTTATGCAATTGGAAGAAGATATTAAAGACTGAGTAAAGAATCTAATCATATCTGATTACTTCAGCAAATATTTTAAGAAAGGTACTGAATGAAGTTTATGATTTTGGGCTTCATTGATGGTGAATTGTGCTACAGTTTTTGCTAGACTTGTTATGATACTAGTGAAATTGGAGTTTTTTGATGAAGTGATAAATACTTAAGGAATTGCTGAAACTGTTATTATAATTTCAACTTCTGGGAGTTGTATATGGCAGCCCAATTTATTTTTTTTTTCTTAGAAGCAAGTGGATTAAATAACCTAGTATAACTTAGCTAATATAAAAATTACTCTGATACAAATAATAAGGATCAGGTGAGGCCACGTCCCACTGTGATGCACAGACATAAAGAAAAATGAGGATTTCTGCCCAGTGGGTTTGTGATCTGAGAAAGATCACATCATAGAGATAAAAAGAAATCATATGTTCATTTTATAAAAAGAGAAATTAAAGATCATTTTTTTTCAAGTGTCTCTAGGGCCAGGCTGTAGAATGTTTGTGCTTCCTGACAAGGCTGGACAGTTAGAACTTTTGAAAATTTCAACAGGCAGTTAAATGCTTAACTTCCATTAGGAGGTTCCAATAGAATATGAATTTTTACTTGTAAAAAGGAATCAAACTTGGTCTAGGCTAAGCTGAGTCTTTCAGAAAATTAGGCCAATATTTCACTGAACATCATCATGTATAAAAAAAACCCAAAAAACCCAGAGAAGCCTATCTTTCATCTAAAGTCACTTACACACTCCTTTTGTGTGCTTAAGCAACACTTTAAAAATAAGGCACAGTCTCTTAATTTATTTAAATGTTTTTTGCAAGATTGTGCTAGTGACAGTCACCAGACAGAAGTGTGTTAGCAAAGTTTCATGTCAGATCTCCTGAGTGCTAGACCTTCATCCTCAACACAAAAACTTTATATTATTGAGAATCCAACTGCATTTTACATACAGAGTGAAGTCCCGGTATTAGATATTACAGTTGCACATCAAAGATAAAGATGGATAGCGGCTAGCATGCAAATGCCATTTCCAAAGAGAATAAAGCTCTTTTGAAGGCAGTAGAAACTGTCAAAGTTAAATTAAAAATTAAAAATCCATTCTGTGAGCTGCAGAGATGCTGGGCTGCCTGACAGCCAGAGACAGGAAGTTTTAAAGACCTCTCAAATGCAATAGTAAGTTATCTGTACTCGCTGTGCTCTCTATCCCAATCAACTCCTGTGCCTATAAACTGTCTTGATCATAAGGGAAAAAAACCCTCCTTGCAACAATTTTTTTTAAAACATCTCAAATTATCAAGTATTAAGCTTGTTTATGACTTAACATGTAATATATTGGTGTTAAAATGATAGGCTTTGTCAATTTTTAAACGATTTGTAATTTATTATTCATGGTAATGTATTGCTGCACGCTAGTCACTCAAAATGGCCTTCAACATGAAAAGACACTGGCTATAGTTACAGACAGCGTTTCAATAAATAATTACTTGCATTAAATTCAGGTCTCAGAATCTGGCAGTGGGGTAAAGTGGGGTAATTTGTGTTGCTTGGTGTTTTTTTTTGAAAGCACTTAGGTACCATAGAACAATATTCAAGGATGTTAAGAAGGACAACGAGTACTATCTGCCTTTCTCAATGTCCATCTACCCTTCCTTCACATTTATGCCCCTTCTGTGCAGTAACTGCCATTTCTTAGTGTCTTTGTTGGGATTCTATCCTGTTTTACTGACCTCCTCTGTCAAAAAGAAACAGTATAGTAATAAAGGGCAATACTTTTGTTGTCACGAGCAATTTACCACCATATACCTCACAGAACTTTAGAAGTCAGATGTTTATTGCTCTCTGCTGCTTGAATTATTTCTCAGCTTGGCAGAATAAGAGATTTTGACAAAAATCTATCTATAATTAAGCAAAACCTTCAAGCTATACATTGCTTGAATTCACAAAGAAGCAACACCTTTATCACTGTCATGCACTGAGTAAAAATCTGGGTGCCAACAGCTCTGAGTGGTAGAGTGGGTTTTAAAATCAGGACCAGAAATTGGAAGTTCATTTTTAATTAGTGTGAGGCTATTTTCATAGGGTGCTATCACAATTCATATTATAGAGGATGGTATTAAGCTGTGTAAAAGCAACAGACTAGTGTTGTCCTACAACAGGCTGACAGGCCTGAGGGACACGCAAACCCATCATTTTACAATTATTTTATGAAGTTTTTTCATGCTGCTTCACCTGACATTCAGGAGAAATGACCTATCGTGTGGTATAGATACAGAACAAAAATTTCAGTACATTATTGTATGTAGGTTTTAATATTTCTTGGACTTATGGGGACTGGAAAGATACCGTTTTGACAGATGAGATGTTCCCAGTATACTTCCGTGGTCTTCCTCGTTGCAGCATCCAGAATTTCAGTCAGCCAAATGATTAAGCAGTGATATGCTGTTGATTTCAGTGGGAGTTAATTGTCTAGCCAGGAATTAGAGCCTCTGTACTTGAGTGGGTACTTCTTTTCCATTCTTCCAGGAAGCAGTGCAGTCTCTTGGGACCTGGTTTCCAGACAAAGGGAGTTCAGATAGAAATCGGAGCTTCTTATTGCTTATTGAACTCTGTTCCTCCTGTGTTTTCTTCCCTTGAAGAAGTAATCTGAGCTGTACCTCTGCCTTGTGTGGCTTGGCAGCATCTGTGGTCAGCTCTGACCAACATGGCTTTCAAACAGGACATTGCTGGAGGAGTTGAACAAATAAACTGGACTTCACAAAACAATCAGGTTTAACTGTTGCTGTGATACACACTCCCTGAAATTTGCTAATTCATAGTGTAACAAAGCAATTTGCATCTTGATTAAATCTTTTGAATTACGTATTCCTTATTACATATTTGTTATTAATTATTATTTTAAAAGCTATGTATTTCATAGGAACAGCTACTCACTCTATGGTAAAATGTCTTTATTTTCCATATATACATTTTCTAAAACTCTGAAATTCTAGTCAAAGGTTTTAGAGTCTTAAGAGCAGCCTCTGCTGATGTATAAAGAAATTGTTTCTCTTTTTTCCAGTACAGGTTTTTGTTGCATATCTGTAAGAAGTTTGCAAGAACTGTTCAGTTTATATTTTTATGCCACTCAGAAAAATATACAAGTCTTCATGGATTAGAAATTTAAAGTAGTTGTGATCATTGAAAATATTAGATACCAAGAGCAACAGAGCTAAAGCCACAGTGGCCTTATGATTCAGTAAGGATTTTACGGTACTCTACAAAAGCTTTTTCTTACAATGTCCCCATCCCTTTCCACTCCATCATAAATTTGAACACTGATCTATAACTTGAACCATCTCTCATTTTTGTGACAGTATTATCTTTTAGCTCAAAGAGCCAGTTTGTCCAGGCCAACGGCATCCCAAGCTGCATTCATGGGAGCGTAGCCACTTAATTGAGAGCCAATGTCCTTTGCTTGGCACTGGGTGGACCACTTTGAAATACTGCATCCATTTTCAACTCCCCTGAGTACAAGAAAGACAGTGATAAGCTGGAGCATGTTCAGCAGAGGAGCCGATAGCCTTTGGGTCACGCTCTTCACTGTGGCACATGGTGGAAGGACAAGGAGCAACGGGTGTGTACTGTAACAAGAGAGATTCAGACGCGACAGTTTGAGGAGCTTCTTCCCTGTAGGGATGCTGGAGCAGAGGCTGCCCCAGCAGGCTATGCAGCTTCACACTGAATCCCACTGAATGACGGAGGTTAGAAGGGATGTCGAGCTCTTCTAGTCGAACCACTGGCTAAAGCAGGTTCACCTCGAACACATTGCCCCTAGGTTAGAGCCTGACTGGAGCCACCCTCTCCATTCCTCCCGGCGCTGCTTTGGGCAGCAGGTTGGCCTGGAGACCTCCAGGCAGCGCTCCAGCCCGGCTCACCAGCCCCGCCCCACTGGCCCGAGGCTGAGCGCGGTGCCTCTGCTTCCACCCCACCGCTATGCCATGCCGTGCC